>JANAVB010024599.1:6191463-6329814 GCA_029216955.1 Iris pallida | reverse complement strand
TATAAAATTGTATTCATCATCAATTAACTTAGGAGTTAGGATATTTTTTAGTTCTTATAGAGCTTATTCATATGTAATTCTTTCATAGTATAATGATTTGATGGCTTGTATTAGGTCTTTATCATAGAGATGATAGTTAGCATTGGTATTAGAATAGACCCATTGTAGATAATTCTTGTTATGTATCATAATCACCAGTTTTCATATAGGATGTTAGTCTGCCTTACAGCCTTTGATGATTTTTGTTTTCCCCTTTATATTTCCAGTATGGCACCCTGACGAGCTTGTCCCCTGAGCGTAGCTGCAATTTCGGATATGACTGAGAGCGTGCTTCCACCTCCTATTGCTCAGGAGGTAGTGACCCCTCCGGCTGACCAGAGGGTAGTGGCACCTCTTGCCATTGAGGAGGTGGTAGTAGCCTCACCAGAGAGTTTCTCTCTACCTCCTATCATTCAGGAGAGAGCCGCAGTTTCGTCTGAGACCGAGAGTCTTCCTCCACCTCCACTTGTTTCACTTAACAAAAATGCCTTAAAATCGGCTTTTGAAAATAAACTTGAAAGAGTACAAGAAGTACAAATTGTTCTGGGAAGTATTGCTATGGAAGTCTGATCTGAAGTCGATCACTTTGTTCCTTGGACCATATGATGATGATGAAGATCACTGCTAGAAGATGAACAGCCGGAAGAACTAAGTCACCAGAAAGGTATCGACGCACTTGGGCACTGATGGCGAGGCTGAATGCTTTCATGCATTGCTTCACTCTGTTCTGAAAGAAAGGTTGAAGAAGAATGCTCTGAAGAATCAAAATCTCTGGGTTCTGATCTCTATGTATTCTCTCCTGTCTCCCTGCTCTGTGTCTTTGTCATATGAAAAAAATAAGTCTATTTATAGACTTGGTTTTTTGTGCGTAAAACTCAGTAAAGTCCTGTCTTTACGCTAATAACTGCCATCCATAACCGAAGTCATCCTCTACATACGTTGACACGTGTCCTATTATTTCAATAAGAATAGGATGCATGTACACACGTTCTTCGAGATGTGTGGCATGAAAGCCACGTAGGCAAACCACGTTCCAAAGTAGTCAGGAAGGATAGGGCGTAAAAATAACCCAAATATACTCTGAGCGTAAAGTAGTAGACTAGGCGTAAAATAGCCTAAAAATGGACTTCTCGTATAAAGTGGTGATAAAACAACCTTGAGCGTAAAAGTAGCCCAAATAAACTTTATGCACACGTCAACTTTGAGCGTAAAAAGCTCATATAGTATTCATGCGTAAAAGAAGCCATCTTGTGAGCGTAAAATAGCTCAGTCCACATACTAAACGACAATATTGGTTTCTGTGTAAAACAAATTCCTTCGAATCCTGCGTTATACGCTGTCAGTAGATCTTTATGTCAGACCCATTATTACTTTGCATTAAATGCATGATTTGACAGCCTGTCCCTGGCATAGAGTAGTTGATCTGTCTCTGGCGTAAAGTAGCTGACCTATCCGTGGCGTAAAGTAGTTGATTTGTCCTTGGCGTAAAACAGCTCATTTGAGTGTAAAGCTCTATCTCTTTGACTTAGTCTATGAAGCACTTTTTACGCTCCTACAAATCCCCTTCAAAGTTTTCAAATATTTTTTTCAAATTTGAAATACTTTGAACATAAGCGTAAAATTTGGGTTTTGACCAGTCAGCGTAAAGTTTGGAATATCCAGCGGTCAGTCGCGTAAAAATAGGGATATCCAACAGTCGGCGTAAAAATAGAGAATTTGAACCGATTCAAAATCTCTATAAATAGAGCTTTTCGAATTCGATAAAGACTTTACTTGTCTCTTTGCAATCCCAAATCTCTTTGCCCCCCTTTCTTCGAAATCTCTCCCGCTTTAACTCGATGGCTCCCAAAAAGACCGCCGCCGACAGCAAGGGGAAGAAACGTGCCGTCGATTCTTCATCGACCGACCGTGCACAAACTCCCATTCGGTCATCGACACCACTCCGACAGTCCAATCCTGCCGTAGCTCCACCTATGAAGGGTAAAACCCTATCTTTTGGCCGAAACTTTCATCGGAGAAGAAGAAGACAAACCTTCAGATTTCACGCCCACGTCATTCGTGTTAGCGTAGAAACTAAAATAACAAAATACGCCCACGTTATACGTGTCAGCGTAAAAAGTTAAGAAATACGCCCATGTTATACGTGTCAGTGTAAAATTCGAATTACACTCATATCTACTCATGCCAGCGTAAAATTTTAGAAATACGCCCACGTTATACGTGTCAGCGTAAAATTCGAATTACGCTCATATTTACTCATGCCAACGTAAAAATTAAGAAATACGCCCATGTTAGCATGTGCTAGCGTAAAATGAAAAAAACTTTGTAAAACAAAGACCTTTTACACTTTAAAACTTTTAATCAATTTTAGTAAGCGCAAAAGTCAATGTCTTTACTCATAAAACTTCAAATTAGATTTCTCGCTAACTTGATCTTTTTTCCTTTTGTCAGTGCATTTACAAGCTCATCCTCTTGAAGAAGTTTTTGGCTCATCAACGGGCATGGTGGGCTCGAACTATCTGGAGGATTTATCTCATGTCAAATTTCCTCAATCCAACCCCGAATACCCTACAGCGAGAGCACAGCTGATATCTGTCCAAGGAGATAGGATGCTGTTATCCATGATCGACGGGAAAGTACTGGTGTCACTGGACAATCAATAATTCTTGCAGCCAGCTTTCTTATTCGGGGATGCGATAGATTTCAAATCGCAGACTCATCCCAAAAAGGAGGCTTGGGTATTTAGATCTGGAGAAAGGGTTAGATCTGGAGAAAGGGTGATGTATCTCCCTGACATGGACATAGATTACCCTTTATCTGCTTTCTTCCATGCTAGCCATCACCGTCAAATGCTGTGGAATTTGACTCCAAATAGCTATGGTAGACCAGGTAGGATCATTTTCAGAAGAGAGAGAGCAAATGACATGGGTTATCACATTAGCACTCCCTGTGGTGGTGTCATTCCATTTTCTAGTCTATTGCCCGGGTTCACACCGAGTGAGGACTCACTTCTCATCCAGCCGGTACAAATTCCCATGTTCATAAATAAATTCCTAAGGGAAGGAGTCTTATATCCTCAGACCAATCCTAGGCTGACAGGGTGGCTAACCCCGTACAGTAGTAACTGGATTCAGATCAGTAATTGGGTCATGAAGCACTTTAAAACAGAATTGGACGATATTGGCCTGTATGAAGCGGTGGCTTCTACCAGTTATGGTATTCCACCGAACAGCAACTTGTTCTTGGCTTTACTGGAATTGTATATGAGTTCAACATGAACTTTTGCAACTCCACACGACGAAATGGGTCTTGTTCTGCATGAGATGCAATTTATCTCGAAGCTACCGATGGACGAATTCCCTTATGAATAATACATTCCTTCCAATCGGGAACTAGCAGAAGTTCGAGAAAAGAACCCTGAACTGGTGCAAGTCTATGAAGAACTTATGTGCCATTATCTGATTTGCACCAGTATGTACGAAACTGGGTCACATTTGGCATACATAACCAAATGGACAACCTATCTATTTTACCATGAAAATAGAGTGTCCAAGACTGAAAAGAGCAGGTTTCGAGAAGACAAAACTCAAACCATTAAACCTTGCTCAATAATTCATGCAGATGTAATCCAAGAGTTGATGGCCTTGCAGAAAGCTCGCGATCAATATCTGTCTACCAAAACTGGAGACATCCCTACGGGGACTGAGGTTTTAAGCTACCTGAGGCAGGGTAGTCAAAAGATGTCAAAGAAGGCCTTGCTGGCAGGCTTTCTATCCTTATGGCTACGAAGATGGGTCGTGCCAGGGATCAGTACCGTGGATAGGATTCACCGCAACATGTTGTGGCCAGCGGTACATTTAGTATTCAAAAACAGAATCAACCAGCTGTCGGCAATGGTATGTCGAATAAATGCTGGTCTACGAACTTTCGGTGAAGAGCTGATTAATAATGCTCCTCACCGAGACAATTTTCCAAGGGTGGAACTACCATACACCTATCTGATGGGTTGGTTACTACACCACAATTGCAGTTTGTTGCCACCGGGCCCCGAAGATGAAGCGAGGATTTTCCTCCAAAAATTTAGCAAATCCACATGGAAAGCTACAACGGTGGCAGACACCCGAGCAGCATTAAATTACTCTCACGGCTGAAACTTCTTCTGCACAAGGCCACCAGTTCCAGCTGACTGCCTTGGCGTGCAATTTGAAGATAGAGTAGATAAATCAGCTTTATTGCCAAGATCTGTCTTCTGATGGATGGCGTACATCAGACCCTCCCATCTGATGTATAGGAATGAAGATTACTGCACGTTTGAGCCTTACCTACCAAGTAGGTTCGCTCGCCAGTTTGGATATGACCAACTTTACGTTGGAAATCATTCCACCAGCTTCTATCATTATGGAAAGCTGATTGACGGTGCACGAGCATGGAGATATTTCAGTACTGCATGTACTGGTGCTAGATTCCATATATCTACAGCCACTAGTACAATTAAGCTACGTATACTTCACTCGTATGCTCATTTTTATACATCCATTCGCTCCTTCGAAGACGGTTATAGCATGCAAGGAAGTCTGCGATGGGCCTATGAGGGAAATGTTGAAGAACCCATCAGAATAACTCCTGATGTACCAGACAATACTACTGCTATAGATGAATTTTTGGCAGTAATTCCTAGAGGAGCTGGGGAGATAGCCGCGGGACCAATAGTTATTGGAAAAACCCGCAAATGAAAGCAGACTGCAGCTACCACTCTTCCAGTGAAGTCTCATGAGAAGAAGAAGACTACTACTAAAGGGCCTTCCAAATCCAGAGTCTTTACTCCAGAAGATGACATTTCGGTCAAAGAGGACCAACTTGTTGCTTCCTCTTTGGTCCATCTGGGAGAAGGGTCTTCAACACCTCAACTAGCAGCAACATCAGAAGTTGTAAAACTTTTATCTCCTGGACGCCTTAGCTCCTCACTCCATTTATCTTTGCCACGAAAGGCACAAGTTACGGAGGATGCTACTGCTGCACACATTGCTAATCGAGACCGTATCCCATCAGATGAGCCGGCTCTCAACTTTGACGATGATGACTGGGATGGTGATTATGATTCATACCTTGAACAAAATGCACATATTCCAGGTACTACGTAAAACCTATACGGAATTATGTATCATGATTTTTTATATTAACTTATTTTGCTCATTTTGCAGATATCATCATTGTATCAAAGCCTGTGGCTCCTCCTTCTCCTCAAGAAGATATCTATGAGGAAAACGAGGAATCTAATGAAGAGGCTTCTTCTTCAGACGAAGTAGAAGTAATCCAACCAGAAGATGAGCAACAAGAAGTACATAAATTGCTTGAAGCAGAGGTTGAAACAGAGGCTCAGCACGAATTATCTTCTCGTATTGATAACCGAGAAGAAGAACAAGCTGCAGAAAAATCAACTACAGATCATGAAGCAGCTGTTGAAAGAGGAACTGGCCTCGATGAAGAACTTGAAGTGCCTCCAGAACCTGAACAGCCAGAAGTCAAAGAAGCTGATGAAGGCATAGTCAAATCACCAACCGAAACTGAGAATGTTGTGATAGCACCCTCTGCTATTACTACTGATCCTGTAGAAGTTCTGGAGAAGAGTATGCCTGAAATTGAGTCAGCTGCCATCACCATCATTCCATCCGCACCTATCACTGCCACCAAAACTCTAGTAGTTTCAGCTCCAAAAATGGCTGGAGTAACAAACATTGAAGACATTGTTCCCAAAGCTGCTGGAAACCAGTTGACTATGGTAGTAGTAACAACAACGGCTTCATGTCAACCTGCTATCAGAGCAACTACATCTGCAAGTGTTAAAGACACAATCCCTGAAGCTCTTAGGGATCAACTGGCTGTGACAATAGTAACAACAACGGCTTCATCTCAATCTGCTGTCACACCAACAACATCTGTTCCTAGTCTCCAAAGAAGAGACCTAGTAGATATTGCTGCAACGCCAAGTTCAAGCATAGAAATGAATCTCCTAGTTGAGATTCATACCGAAACTTTTTATAAAACTTTGGCGACCCTAATCAAGATGGTCCTGAACAAGGGCCTTAATTATGAGAGCTTGAAGACGTCTATGGCTCTTACCATCAGGAACGTTGCTATGTTCAATGATACGGGGAGAGCAACAACATTAGAGAAAATTATGGAGGGCCTTGAAAAGCCCATCAGAGAGTATCTTAAGCTGTCAAGCGAGACTATTGAAAGTCTCATACAAGAAGAGTATGACGCCTTAACGGCTAATTATCTTGATCGGGAGACAAGATATAATGAAGCTCTCCATGATTATAGTACAAAGGTTGCCAGAGAGAAAGCCTTTTTAGCTGGAATACAGCCCGAGCTGGATGGTCATAGAGCAGCCTATGACACCTTAAACCAGGAGATTCAGCAGCAGAATGATAAAATCCAAGAAGTTGAGGCTGAATTGGCTCGCTTAAAGGCAGAGAGGGAACAGATGATCGCTGCTCGGAATCAGCACCTTGCTCAGGGCTCTATTTTAGAAGAACAGGCCTACGGAGCCGAATCAACTATCAAGACCCTTGATGAAGCCAAGGATAATCTGATAATCAGCTTCGCTGGACTTTCTAATCTTTGCACTACCGAAGCTTGACATGCTGAAGCAACCAAGAAGGTATTGAGCTCTCGTGATAGGCGCCTGGCCGAACTCCAAAAATTACTGAAAGATATATCTGCTCCGCCGTAGGCAAATAAGGAGCTTTTGTAACCTTTTATCTTATCCAAGAAATGAATAAAATATTTATTTTGTGATCCTATTATTTATTTTGCAGTTAAATAATAGGCATGAAATAGAAAATACTTATCAGAGGTAATATGGACATGATAAGTCTTCGAAACTCAATAAATTATATCTATCCAGAGGTAATATGGACATGATAGATGATAAAATTTTATTTTCTGTTTAGAGTATACAATACTATCAGAGGTAATATGGACATGATAGATCGTAACAACTCAAAGAAAAATAGATTAATATCTATTCAGAGGTCAAATGAACATGATAGATAGGAAATACAAGCAGATTTAATATTTATTCAGAGGTTATGATAACATGATAAATAACAAATCCAACTTTTTAATCAACTGATAAGATAGAAGATTAAAATTTCTGTCCGAAGAGACAAGCAATCAGCTTAACCAAACATTGGTAGCTGGGAAAATAAGAAGACAGACGTTACTGAGAGTATACGTCAATATCGATGAAAGAATGAATGAACCAACGTTTCTTTCGAAAAAGGAGAAGGTCAATTCAGTTCCACAAATGGATGAATCTGATGTAATGAATGAACAAGTCTTTTCGGGAATGAAAAGTTGTTTTTATTTTCCAAGACCGGTTCATTAATAGCTCTCTCCTATAAATAGATGAGAACTCTTTATAAAGTTTTATTCTTGTTTCCACTCCTCTATTGAAAATGTCTTCTAAGGACGTGCAACAAAAGAATGAAGTCTCCATGAAGGTTGAAAAGGTCATCGAGACGCGCCCCGTTGAGCCAATTGTGTCAGGCCCAACCGAAATAGGCGAAAGCTCTTCTACAACCAAGCCACCACAAGACATCCTCGCTTTATTAGTAGAGCCAGGGAAAACTCCTGAAGAAGAGGCGCTGAGGATGGCTGCCTGCAAGTTTTTTGTGAACTCAAGCAACGATGCCTTCGATGCATTGGCCGACTATGTATTTAATAAGGAAGGCAATGGTCCTCGTCCTTAATCCTTTGTTCTGAACAAAAATAATAATAAAAGAGATTTTATTTTTATTTTGTCTTCTTTTTTTATACATAGTACTTCTTATGAAATTTGCCATTGATCGACATCATGAGTAGATCTCCATTGGGCTTGGATAACCGATAAGCGCCATTGGAAAACACGGTTTCGATTACATAAGGGCCTTCCTATTTTGCTTGGAATTTTCCTTTGCTTTTGTGAGTCATCACCATCGGTCTTCGAACAGCTAATATCAGCTCGCCAACCTTGAATACCCTCTCTTTAACTTTGCGAGATTTTTGAACATTGGAGCAGCGAGAACCACCCCCAGTTCGGAGCATCTTTTCATAAGCAGTCTGGTCGAACTGAACGACCAAATTCTTCTTCGTCGATCCAATCGACACATCATCATATTGAGCAATTACCTCATCGTCAGAGGAGAAGGTCGTCCCCAGCAGAGTCGCCATTTCGTTTCACTTAACAAAAATGCCTTGAAATCGGCTTTTGAAAATAAAACTTGAAAGAGTACAAGAAGTACAAATTGTTCTGGAAAGTATTGCTATGGAAGTTTGACCTGAAGTCGATCATTTTGTTCCTTGGACCATATGATGATGATGAAGATCACTGCTAGAAGATGAACAGCCGAAAGAACTAAGTCACCAGAAAGGTATCGACGCACTTGGGCACTGATGGCGAGGCCGAATGCTTTCCTGCTTTACTTCACTCTGTTCTGAAAGAAAGGTTGAAGAAGAATGCTCTGGAGAATCAAAATCTCTGGGTTCTGATCTCTATGTATTATTTCATGTCTTCCTGCTCTGTGTCTTTGTCATATAAGAAAAATAAGTCTATTTATAGACTTGGTTTTTTGTGCGTAAAACTCAGCAAAGTCCTGTCTTTACGCTAATAACTGCCACCTATAACCGAAGTCATCCTCTACATACATTGACACGTGTCCTATTATTTTAATAAGAATAGGATGCACGTACACACGTTCTTCGAGATGTGTGGCATAAAATCTACGTAGGCAAACCACGTTCCAAAGTAGTCAGGAAGGATAGGGCGTAAAAATAACCCAAATATACTCTGAGCGTAAAGTAGTAGACTAGGCGTAAAATAGCCTAAAAATGGACTTCTCGCGTAAAGTGGTTGATAAAACAACCTTGAGCGTAAAAGTAGCCCAAATAAACTTTATGCACACGTCAACTTTGAGCGTAAAAAGTTCATATAGTATTCATGCGTAAAAGAAGCCATCTTGTGAGCGTAAAATAGCTCAGTCCACATACTAAACGACAATATTGGTTTCTGTGTAAAATAAATCTCTTCGAATCCTGCGTTATACGCTGTCAGTAGATCTTTATGTTAGACCTATTATTACTTTGCATTAAATGCATGATTTGACAGCCTGTCCCTGGCGTAGAGTAGTTGATCTGTCTCTGGCGTAAAGTAGTTGACCTATCCCTGGCGGAAAGTAGTTGATTTGTCCTTGGCGTAAAACAGCTCATTTGAGTGTAAAGCTCTATCTCTTTTACTCAGTCTATGAAGCACTTTTTGCGCTCCTACATCCTTCTCTGCTTCATGGAGTGGTTGTCACGCCGCAGAACCAGAATACTGAGAGCAGGGGACAGACACAGCTAGCTACGTACATTGAAGTGCAACCCACCTCGAAATACGATCACGGCTGTCTAGATGCATGAGGGTTAAACTACAATCCATCAGTCTCTATAGTCAAGAACAAGCCTAGTGTCTTAATCTCAAGCAAGCAAATAAATGTACAAGATGTTAGATCATCAGACATACAAAGTAAGGCGTCCCAAATATTACATATTCAGATGATCATGAAGCTAGTCATACGAAATGCGAGACTAGCAAGAGTTAAGTCATACATGATCAACCCTAGGATTTGTCAATCATGTTACAGCCCTTAGGCAAACAGAATTTAAGTTTCAACACGAGCTAACACTTGCTCGACGGCTAAACGCCTCAAAAGAATAATTTATAATAGAGTGGAGAGCAAAATAAGAAACCTACTTGTTGCCAGGATTACGTCTGGTGTTCACTATCTGGCTGATAAGCAGAAAGATCCTCGGGTATCACTCCAAAATTTGGCCATACAAAACCAGCTGGGTCAGACCCTAGAAAGGGTAAGTGCCACAAGGAAGGCTTCACTTAGGAACTAAAACCAGCATATAATGAAAGAAGAACTGATAAAAGAGCATAGTTAAATAAAATAAGAGACTGAGTTAACATAAAATATTAGTTTGTAGTAGGAGGAACAAGAGGTGGAATATAATTTCCAAGTTAATCATGAGATAATTCATTCAAGCACGGCCAATCAAGTCCTACGGCTTGCTATTGTTAGCTAACTAGGATTATCACAAGCTTAGTTATTAACAAGATGCAATGAGATGTTCCCGCAGTCACAAGCCCTACAGCTATCTAGGTTATCCAGGCGAGGTGATTTATTACAGTTACAAGAGTTATCAAGATTACTGGTGTACTTTCAGTACTTATGTTTTCAAGAAGTGTCCCACATGACAGTGGGCTGAAAATGTGCCCTACTCGTTGGTAGGCTACAAGTCCCTCAGGTTTGGCCGGGATAACGGATCGCCTGTAACTGGGAAAATATCTCTATATGAACTACTTGATCAATCTAGTCATTAACCTAGTCAGATTCATTGTGAATTCCTGACCGTGGTAACCAGAAATCCATGTCCTAGACATGATGCAAGATGAGACATGTAGCTTGTACAGGCACAATCAAGAAGGTCAACCACAGTGTCAAGACAAGAGTTACTTAGCAAGTCAGGGTAGTTGTCGCAACAGCGTTCAAGATTTCATGTCATGTTAGATTCACTTGTCAAGAGTGCGCCACAATGGGCCACTATCAAGAATTATCATGTCAAGTTTGCTTGTCAAGAGTGCGCTTCAACGGGCCACTAAAGGAGTTATCATGTCGTGTTCATGTCAAGTTCTGATTCTTAGCCAAGAATTATCATAGAAATATATGACAAGAAGATTTGGCAAAAAAGGGCGCAAGGGTCAAGGCGCTATGTGGCAAATAGTACCAGGGGACAAGGGGTTCCAAGTGGCAAATGGTGCCAAATGGTGCCAAGCTAGGTTGTGCCAGGCTAGGTTGTGCCAAGCCAGGTTGCGCCAAGGTAGGTTGCACCAAGCTAGGTTGTTTCAAGCTAGGTTGTGCCAAGCCAGGTTGCGCCAAGCCAGGTTCTGCTAAGCTAGGTTGCGCCAAGCTAGGTCGTGCCAAGCCAGGTTGTGCCAAGCTAGGTTGTGCCAAGCTAGGTTGCGCCAAGCTAGGTTGTGCCAATCTAGGTTGTGCTAGGTCAGGTTGTGCCAAGTTAGGTTATGCCAAGCCAAGTTGTGCCAAGCCAGGTTATGCCAAGCCAGGTTGTGCCAAGCTAGGTTGCGCCAAGCTAGGTTGTGCCAAGCTAGGTTGCGCCAAGCCAGGTTGTGCCAATCTAGGTTGTGCCAGGCCAGGTTGTGCTAAGCCAGGTTGCGCCAAGCTAGGTTGCGTCAAGCTAGGTTGTGCCAAGTCAGGTTATGCCAAGCTAGGTTGTGCCAAGCCAGGTTGCGCCAAGCCAGGTTATGCCAAGCTAGGTTGTGCCAAGCCAGGTTGTGCCAAGCCAGGTTGCGCCAAGCCAGGTTATGCCAAGCTAGGTTGTGCCAAGCCAGGTTGCGCCAAGCCAGGTTGTGCCAAGCTAGGTTGTGCCAAGCTAGGTTGCGCCAAGACAGGTTGTGCCAAGATAGGTTGCGCCAAGCTAGGTTGTGCCAAGCCAGGTTACGCCAAGCCAGGTTGTGCCAAGCCAGGTTACGCCAAGCCAGGTTTTGCCAAGCCAGGTTGTACCAAAATGTGCGCAACCTAGATGGCGCGACACTAAAAAGTGCGCGCACGCTGTTCATCTTCTCCAACCAGCATAAAAATGCTTGGTTTAACCCATGAACTTCAAAAGTCCATAACTCCCTCAAAATAAATTGAAATCTAAATTGTCAAAGGTCAAAATTGGATAGAACAAAATTTTCTACAACATGAAGCAACTAGTTTTCGAAAATATTAAGTTTCAGTAGATCAAAACCACGAAAAACCAAAAAAGATCAAAACTAGGTTGTGCCAATCTAGGTTGTGCCAGGCCAGGTTGTGCCAAGTTAGGTTATGCCAAGCCAAGTTGTGCCAAGCCAGGTTATGCCAAGCCAGGTTGTGCCAAGCTAGGTTGTGCCAAGCTAGGTTGTGCCAAGCCAGGTTGTGCCAATCTAGGTTGTGCCAGGCCAGGTTGTGCCAAGCCAGGTTGCACCAAGCTAGGTTGTGCCAAGCTAGGTTGTGCCAAGCTAGGTTGTGCCAAGCCAGGTTGCGCCAAGCAAGGTTGTGCCAAGCTAGGTTGCGCCAAGCTAGGTTGTGCCAAGCTAGGTTGTGCCAAGCTAGGTTGTGCCAAGCCAGTTTGTGCCAAGCTAGGTTGCGCCAAGCTAGGTTGTGCCAAGCCAGGTTACGCCAAGCCAGGTTGTGCCAAGCTAGGTTGCGCCAAGCTAGGTTGCGCCAAGCCAGGTTTTGCCAAGCCAGGTTGTACCAAAATGCGTGCAACCTAGATGGTGCGACACTAAAAAGTGCACGCACGCTGTTCATCTTCTCCAACCAGCATAAAAATGCTTGGTTTAACCCATGAACTTTAAAAGTCCATAACTCCCTCAAAATAAATTAAAATCTAACTTTTCAAAAGTCAAAATTGGATAGAACACAATTTCCTATAACATGAAGCAACTAGTTTTCGAAAATATCAAGTTTCAGTAGATCATAACCACGAAAAACCAAAAAAGATAAAAACTTAGATCTACAAAATCCTACCATCAAAACCAAAAACTCTAAGCTCTAAAAAGACTTAGAATCTAGCAAGGAAGGGAATAGAACAATAAAATGGAGGTCTATCATGAAGCAAGTTGCACTTGCCTAGGGCTCTTGGGTGTAGGTGGGAGGAGTAAATGAAGAAGATGAAGAAGTAAATAAAAGTTATAGAGGAGAGAGAGAGAAGTTGACTTAAATACCAAACCTCTCCATCTCAAACCAAGCCAAGCCAAGCCAAGCCAAGCCAAGCCAAGTCAAGCCAAGTCATGTTAAACCAAACCAAATAAACCAAGGCAAGATTAAACCAAGACTAGGCTAAGCAAGACAAGTCTAACTGCGATCCACCTGACAAATGTCAGAAATCTGTACACGTATAATAAAAATACGTATAACGAGAAATGGGAGTGACAGTGGTACCCCATATCATATCCTCGGGAAGTTTATTTCCTGATGGAGCTCAGATATTCGGACTTCTTCGGGATGTGTTAGAGACATAGAGAGTTCAGGCTGAGATCCTAAAGGAGCAGAGTCATAGGATCCAACAACTGCGGGACCTAGTGCATTCTCGAGGAGAGCCTAGTTCTAAGAGGACGATGAGCAATATATACCCAGAGCCTCAGAAGTACCCCAACCTTCAGCCTGTGCCATCCTTCTAGTTCGGACTCTTGTCCAGCAGAGGACAGTTGAGCGAGTGCCTACCTGTGCTTATGTAGAAAGCTTGGGCATGTATGGGACGACTGTAGGAAGAGGAGAGGGTTGTATCTGTTTTGTGGGTCAGCTGCACACATGCTGCGACACAGACCTGCTGTACTTATCCTAGCCAAGGCCCTGCCTCCAGGAGGGAGTTCCAGCCACCATACCTTGTTGGCGGTGAGTTTTTAACCTAGACCTTAGCATGTTTTTTGAGATGATTTGATGCACCCTACCATTATTTGCATCTTTGATACCTTATGACTGCTTTGATATAGTATGACTAATGTAGCTAGATGAGACTCTTAATTTATACTGCATGCCATGACTCTATATGTTATTCTTTCAAATTGTATGATTTAGATAAGTTTTCTTAGACCATAATTGTTAGGGGCGTGATCTTAAGAGGAGTACAACTAACCTAAATTTCGAGGACGAAATTTTTCTAAGGAGGGAAGGATTATAACTACCACTTTTCTAAAATGAGGATAATTTAAAACTTTTATAAAATTGATCATGTTAGTTATTAAATAATAGATTTAAATAATGTTAATAATAAATTGGTGAATTTTTGATTACTTTAATATTATTAAAATTGATGCATTATGTTTGTGCCTTTAGTTAGTGAAACCTTAGAACTATTTTGACTAGAGACTAACCATGATCATGGAGACCTAGATAATGGATTGAGATTAGTAATTAGGCTCTAATCTAGCTAGGAATCACTTAGAACCTAATTAAAGAATAGAAATAAGGTGCTAGTTTGGACCTTTAGCAAAGGGGCTTGATTTGACAACATAGAAAGGACTTTGGGCTATTGTGACCTAACCAAACCCTAGCCCACTAGTCTTGGCCGGACATGCAATATTTTTTCCCTATATAGATCAACATTAGCCCCCATTCATCCCTCTTTCATAGAAACCCTAACCCTAATTGTGTTCTTCTCCAAATTTGCTCCCTTTCATCAAATCAACTCCAAATTCAATCAAACCAATTGGAAACCACTCCCCTTGAGTATAGAAGGTCTCAATTGGCTAGCTAGGAAGGATTTGGAGCAATTTGACCATTGGATTTGGTGGAAGAACTTTGCAAGAGAATTTTCATTGGGATTCCAACTCCCAATTGGTAAGAGTCTCTAAACCTTTCAAATTCCTATTTTTTTTTTCCATATATGCTTTCATTTAGGATCCCCCTAGCATTGGATTAAGTTTGGTTCGAATTTGAATCCATTTGGGGTGCGTATCGCAAGAGTATCAGATACTTCTCTCAAGTGTTCGACAAAATGCCCCGTAGGATGTTTTGTTCTCTAATTTCTGTAAAAATTATATATTCGGGTAGTGAATGATCTGTAGATTACACGTGAACTTGACTGAGTTGAATTTGATGTGTTTGGGTGGGTGAAATCGAAGACACGGTGATGCTCGACTAGCTGTTTTGCACTGTACAGTCATTGTCCTGCTACCTAGGATCTAGATCTTGAAAATTATTTGATTATTTCACAATCTAATCATTGTTTTGGGTCAAACAGATGACTGACATCAGGTTTGGAGAGTTGGGCTTCGAGCCATGGCTTGATCGAGCCATGGCTTGATCGAGCCATGACATGACCCACATAATCCATTTCTGTGCTGTCAAGATACCCATATCTGTGTACACTCTCATCTGTACACTCTTTGACACACTGGAACATCTGTGGATACTGTACTTAGCTTTGTAGCATCACACATACTTATTTGCACACACACATCTCACTGAACTTGACACTTCATACTCACTGCATTCATCATTAGCTCCTACATCATTTAGATGTCCTACATTAGTTTAGGTTTAGACCCTACTGTCCAATTCATGTTTAGTTGGATAGGTACGAGTGTTATATTATGTTAGCCTTCATACATTTGTTCACTTACTGCATACCATTCCATTATTCACTTCACATTTCATCCACTGCATGTCCCAATTGCCATATTCATTTACATTGTATCTGTCCAAATTAACTACTGCATCATTCACTCATTTATTCACTCTTTTACTCTTTCACTCATTCACTCATTCATTCACTCTTTTACTCATTCACTCACTTACTACATTACATTTCATTATCTGTCATAATATACTAGCATTACCAGCATATAGATGTATGCTCACCCCCTTAACTGCATACTCCCATACCTGGACACATTTGCATTGATGCTAAACACACAAAGTGTCACTCTCCGTTCCCGGAATACATAATTTTTTTGCTTTTTTCTATATATGGTATCTGACACCTGTATCTTGATTGCATGTATCATTTATTTATAACTGGCCATGGCATAAAATAGTATCTCGTCGCAGATTAGTATGCCACCCCTTGTTTTTGTCTGGTTGTAGGCGTGGCTCACTGCTTTGATAATAAATTTTTTGGATCGTATTGTGGTTAGAATTTTATTTATTTAATTAATTTAATTAGTTGTATCATGTAGCATTTAATATGTCATTAGTCATATGGTTAGGTCATATTAAGAATAGGGTTTTTTGAGTCAACCCAACCCTACTATATATATTCTCTTTCCCCCTCTCTCTCCTCATAGCTTTTTATTTTCTTCCTCAAAACAACTTTTAGGCAAGTACATCTTGCACAAATGAGAGACCACTTATATTTTTTATTTTTTATTATTTCTTTGATATTATTAGTTTAGATTGTTCATCTCTTCATTATCTACAAGTTTAGTTCTTGGTGTTTTTGATTTTAATGGCTATCTTTGAGTAGATCTAAGTTTCCAAAACTAGAGTTTTATAGGTTTTTGTAGTTTTGATCTATCAAACTTACTTATTTTCGAAAAACTACTTGCTCCATGTTATAGAGAATTCAATTTTATCCAGTTTAGACCTTTATTTTGCCCAATTCCGAGTCCTATAGCCCAAGTTATAGACATTGGCTCGCGCATCTTACGCCTAACTAGAATTGTACTTTCCATTTCATATGTATATTCTCTCTAATTAATGCTACATATTCTTAATCGTCTAACTAGAATTGTTACTGGAGATTGTTCTCATTCCCGTCCGGATAGGATAACGTTGAAAATTTTACAGATAAATTGGAGGATCACAGCTAGCCTAGAGGACACCAGTAATGCTTGGAGTAGACTGCTATGATTGTTGGGTTGTGTCTTTTAGTTTCTTGTTGTATTTGAGTTGTACTCTATTTGGTGTTGATAACACTTAAACTCTTTAATTCTAGTTCTGTATTAAACTTGTGATCTTTTCTTTCTATATCGTTTCGAGCTTATATTCATCTTAGTTCTTGTGATTGAGTTGTATCCTTCTGAGATTGTCCTCCATTTGGAGAGTATCTTATTAGACAAATTTATTATATTGTAATAGATGTTATTGAGACCTAGGACAGCGTTCTACCATCAACTTTGTGGCGTAGGCTGGTCGTACCCACGATCTCGTGCCCTTATACCGGGTGCGGGTCGTGACACATTTTTAGTGGTAGCCCATGCAGGCAAAATTCATATTTGTACGATATCGTGGTAGTGCAATGACTTAGTTGTACTATTGCAAGCCTGTGATATAATATAGGAAGTAAGATGTTAGAATGAGAGGATACTCAATCACAGTTAGAATTCCTTGAGAGATTTCTAGGACGATCCTTGAGAATCTTATTTTGAACTTTAATTTGAAATCCTTTCCTCTCGTTCAGATCATCCTTGCTCCTTGTTATTGAATTTAATTTTGATGGATTGTTGTTGATTTTGATTTTCCTATTGAGATGAATTTTATGGCCTGAGTTATGGTATCTTCTGATAACATATGTTGACGGGAATAACCGGGATGGTAAAATGACTGCTTGGTTATGGAGCCTAGAGTTTATCGCAGCTATATTAGCCGGCGTGGCGAGAACGTAGAGACCTGACTTCGGATGTATCTATCTTGATTATGAGATTTGGGATTTTTCACAGCTATACTAGTCGACGTAGAGAGGATTCCAGACGACATGATTATAGAGGTGCATATCCCAGTTATGGAATCTACCGTTTATCGCAACCTTGGTTACTGGTTTTGTCACGCCCCGAGTCGACAAACCGTTCGTCCCCGGTGTTACTTTGCCGATTTGATCGTCCTCACTAAGGCGTGATGCCGTACGAGTATGGAATTGCACTCGTACAAGGCAAGAACGTTACGTTGCTTTTTATATTAATATACCAAGTTAAAACTTCACAAATCACATCAGAATTTAAGACGCAGTATAGGAAGATAGAAATGCTTTTCATTCATAGCTTGCAACGAAGTGCAAGTCGTAATTACATTGGATGCCGTTGCGGCTACATTGATTGAAAACAGAAGAAAATACATTCGACAAGTTGTCTGAACTAACGCTTGCCGTCCCATACATTCGCCCCTTTATACATAAGCCGTCGACTTGAATTGGCTTCAAAATACTTCAGTATAGGAAGAGCTTCAAAACGCCTCTTCGTACTTCAGTCCAGTTTAGTTGGACGCGCCCATTGCACCTGGGGAAATTAGGGGAATGGGATTAGCACACTTGCTAAGTGGACGAGACGAACCCACTCGTCTAAACCGACTTTGATTGTTAGGGTAGGCATGCTTTAGAGTTGTCTTTCTATTAGAACTAAATAAATTCAGTTCATATTCGATAGCCATCTTTGCGTAATAAAGCATACAGTGAACCATAGCAGTTTATCATATTTCTTACCACGATCGTGCTCGTCCCTGCATGAAAATAGAGATAATATTTACATCTGCATAAGACAATAGGTGAGCATGTTACTATCTTATATGCGGTCATTGATGTTGCATATCACGTGGGACTATCTCAACGACATTTCGGCCCGCTCAGTCTAGGTTGCAAGCCTGACTGACGGTCCCGCAATGCATCAGTGTCGAAGCACGATTATTCATTCCCCCTAGGTCGATTCGATTCCGATGCCCCGGATATCGATTCGAAGAAAAATATCAACTTATGCACAAGCTTTCCATGACCATGCCAATGCGTGAACAGTTAACATATGCAACAGTTTTGTATAGCACGGACAGTATTTAGCGGCATTATCATTTCCCCTAACTTATGCAACGATTCATTTTTCCCCAAGTTGTACTCCCGATTTAGCGTCCCGTAGGCACCAAATTGTCCGAGGCATCATAACCCACGATCGACGTTTTATAATATTTTACAGCACGTAAAATAGTCTATCTTTTTACTAGAATCTTAAACTTTCTGGTTTATGTGATAGACTAGTATTTTCAGAGTGAATTACTCTAAATCGATACGTTTTTCCCGAGTTTTTGGACTTAGTGGATCGGCATGCAATTAACTTGGCATCGTTCGATTTGAATGAATTTGAGGTAAGGAATAAGTTTGCGGGACAGAGTTAGAAAAGAAGGGGCCAAATCACCCACCGATTACTTTGCTTCGTACAGGTCGTCAAAGTGCTACGCAACGTCAATCCTTAATTACGCAAGCTTCTGCAATGGCACCAACACTTTTTTAGATTTCCTTCTTTTTCTCTTGCATTGAAATTTGTAATTGCATCCATGAAAACGACGCGAAAGCACTTCAATCAAGCCCAGCGGCAAAGCTCCAAGAAAACCATATAGCGGTCCGATCCCGTCGAAGGGACTCTTATAAAGAGCTCACTCACCGAGACGCAGCCCGCTGCATCTTGGACTTATTCCAACAGAAGTCGTTCCATTAGTTGGATCGATTCTCGTAACTTTCGTCCAAATCAATTTGAATCGATGCCGTAAAGCGTTATCGTTTACCAAGCTTAGCGATTGAGTCAGATGGCCATCTAAGTTCCCGGCCGATCTGACTCGGCGCAAGTATATTATGAAGTTCCGTCGCCTATCGAAAGCGGGACGCTACATAATATACCACTAAGAAAAAGTTTCGTCCCGAAACTTAAGAACAAGGGTCTGACCTTAATTTAGACGAACAACCAGGGTACTTCTCTTTCATCACCGCCTCCATCTCCCATGTCGACTCCTCGACTGTATGGTTCCGCCAAAGCACGCGGACTAAGGACATCGACCGATTTTGTAGCTCCTTCTCCTTGCGGTCCAAAATTTGAATAGGCTCCTCCGAGTAAGACAAGTCAGTACGTAGCTCCAACTGATCGAAGCTAACCACATGACTTGGATCGTGCACGTATTTTCGAAGTTGTCAAACATGGAAAACATCGTGCACATCAGCTAAGGAAGGAGGTAGTGTGATCCGATAAGCAACCGTCGTAACTCGCTCAATGATCTCGAAGGAGGCTACAAATCTCGGGCTCAACTTGCCTTTAACGTCGAACCGCATCAAACCGCGCATGGGCATTACTTTCAGAAACACATGGTCCTTGGCCAAGAACTCTAGCGGTCGTCGACGAAGATCTGCGTAGCTCTTTTGTCGACTTTTTGCGATACGGAGTCTATCTCGAATCAAGCGGACTTTTTTGACAGCCTGCTCCACCAGTTCCGGTCCAAGCATTTATCGCTCTCCGACTTCATCCCAGTATATCAGCGAATGATACTTCCTCCCGTAGAGCGCTTCATATGGAGCCATCTGAATGCTCGACTGATAACTGTTGTTATACGCAAACTCTGCAAGCGGCAAATGTGTATCCCAACTAGTCTTTAGGTCGATCGCACACAGACGCAGCATGTCTTCTAGGATTTGATTTACCCTCTCCGTTTGCCATCTGTTTGGGGATGGTATACCGAATTAAAGTTCAGTTTGGTCTCCATCGCCATTTGGAGGCTAGTCCAGAAACGTGATAGGAATCGCCCGTCTCTGTCCGAAATTATTGAGGCCGGTACCCCGTGCAGTCGAACAATCTCATCGACGTAGATTTGTGCTAACCGATCGACGCTCCATCCTACTTTGATTGCGATGAAGTGAGCCGACTTGGTCAATCTATCAACAATGACCCAAATTGCATCATTCCCTCACTGCATCTTCGGAAATACCACAATAAAATCCATCGAGATGTTGTCCCACTTCCACTCGGGAATGGCGATGTTATGCAGCTCTCTGCCTGGCCTTTGGTGCTCCGCCTTCACCTGCTGACAAGCCATGCATTGCGATACGAACGTAGCCATATCTTTCTTCATGTCATGCCACAAAAAGTTTGTGCACAAGTCCTTGTACATCTTGGTGCTTCCAGGATGTAACGAGTACTTCGCATAATGTGCCTCCGTCAGAATTTCTTTTCTGAGTTCGGCAGTTTCAGGAATGCAGAGTCTTCCCTTTAATCGCATCGTCTCGTCTCCGTCTTCCGTAAAGTCAGTCGTCCTTTCCGTTGAAATCAGCTCGCGTATTTTCTTCAGGAATGAGTCGTCCTCCTGTGCGGTCTTTATCTTGCTAAGCAGGCTCGATCCTAACTTCAGCTGAGCTAGGTGCATATGTCGATACTCAATTCCGAGTTTGATACCCATCGCTTCAAGGTCTCGCCGTATCTCTTTGTTTATGGCCAGTGTTCCCATAAACATTCTGCTAGTACGTCGGCCACTACGTTTCCCTTGTCCGGCATATACTCGATCGTTAGCTCGTAATCTTTTATGAGTTCGAGCCAACGTCGGTGTCGTAGGTTGAGTTCCCGTTGCGTAAGTAAGTATTTTAGGCTTTTGTGATCTGTGTAGATTCTGCATGCCACACCATAGAGGTAGTGCCGCCATAACTTCAACGCAAAGACGATCGCCGCCAATTCAAGGTCGTATGTCGGGTAGTTTTTCTCGTGCTGCTTCAACTGTCGTAAAGCGTAGAAGATGACTTTTTCTCTCTGTATGAGTACGCACCCGTGGCCAGTTCCCAACGCGTCGCTGAATATATGAAAGCCTTCTGGACCGTCTGGAAGTGCAAGGATTGGAGCTGAGACGAGCCATTGCTTTAACTCTTGAAAGATGGATTCACAGTCGTCGCTCCATTCAAATACTACTCCCTTCTGGGTGAGGCGAGTCAGAGGCGACGCTAGTTTTGAAAAGCTTTGTACGAACCTACGGTAGTAGCCCGCTAAGCCCAGGAAACTCCGAATGTCGCTAGCCGAGGCAGGTCGTTTCCAATCCACCACCGCATCAATCTTCTTTGGGTTCACCGCCTCACCTTCGACAGAGATTACATGTCCGAGGAATGTCACGCTACTCATCTAGAACTCGCACTTACTCTCCTTGTCGTATAATTTGTTTTCACGCAGAATCTGCAGTACCGTCTTCAAATGTTTCGCATGTTCTTCCCGATTCTTTGAGTAGACTAGGATATCGTCGATGAACACGACTACAAATTTATCAATTTGAGGTCGGAAGACTCGGTTCATCAGATCTATGAACACGGCTGAGGAATTCGTCAAACCGAACGACATGACTAGGAATTCGTAATGACCATATCGAGTGCGGAAGGCAGACTTCGATACGTCGTCGGACTTGATCTTCAATTGATGATAGCCTGAACAAAGATCGATTTTTGAAAATATTGACGTGCCTTACAGTTGGTCAAACAACTCGTCGATTCGTGGCAAAGGATACTTGTTCCGTACGATCGCCTTGTTGAGTTCACGATAGTCGATGCATAGCCGCATCGACCCATCCTTCTTCTTCACGAACAATATGGAAGCTCCCCACGGAGAGACGCTAGGGCAAATAAATCTGCGGTCTAGCAACTCTTGTAATTGTACCTTCAGCTCCTTCAGTTTTGCTAGAGCCATTCGGTAAGACGCCTTGGATATCGGCCGTGTATCCGGAAAGGTGTCGATGCTGAATTCTATTTCTCGATCCGGCGGCATTCCGGTATCTCGTCAGGAAAAATGTGGAGAAAATCTGCCACAACATCAGTCTGCATTGTGTTTGTATTATCCTTCCGCGTGTCTCGAACTGATGCCAAGTATCCCGTGCAGCCGGAATGCAGCATACGCCTCGGCGAGATTGCTGACACCATCATTACCGTCTTCGAGACCGTACCGCACGAATATGAGAACTCTGTCTCGCCAGAAAGATGAAACACCACTCTCTTCTCCGCATACTCGATCGTTGCACGACAAGCGCCCAACCAATCCATGCCCAGGATTATGTCTTAATCTTTAATGTCTAATACGACGGCATCCTAGGATAGATATCTTCCTCTGATGCAAATGTGGCCATCCCTACAAATAAAGTTTGCAGGCATATCGACTCCCGATGGAGTGCTAACGCTAATATTCATATCTAGTGATTGCATGGTTATTTTATTTTCTTTCACATAATCAGTAGATATAAAGCTATACATCGCACCCGAATCGAATAGCACTCGAGCAGGTATATTTTTGTAGAGTAATATACCTGTTACAACAGTATCGGACGCAAACGCCTCATCCCGAGTTAAGGCATAAACTCGGTCTTGAGCTCCGTGGCGTTGGTTCTGCTGGTTGATGGGTACCGCATTTGTGCCTTGCAATATCGGCGCTTTATGCGGATTTGGGACGTTCCTCGGTGGGTTGTGTTGATTCGGACCTTCGTGCGGGCAATATATAACTATATGGCCTACCTCGCCACACTTGTAGCAAGATCTTGTGACGCAGTCGACGGTTCGATGCCCATGCCTACCATACCTGGTGCAGTGTTGACTTCCATGGCCTCGATCATCGAATCTGTTCGAACGTTTTGTTATTCTCGATCCTCCGGCACCGGCGTCGTTAGGACGCTTGTTGAAGTGGTTACGGATGCCTCTACTCGACATACGGCCAAAGATGCACTCACTATCAAGAGCGGCATTATAGGATTCACGGTATATTTGGCACCTTTGATTCATGACGTCCCTTCGTAGTTCGTCATTTAGGCCTTGTTGGAAGCGTTCACACCAGGCTTCCTTATTGGGCAGGAAGGCGCCGACAAACTTTGCCAGCTTTGAGAAGCTCGAATCATAATCGTCGACAGACATATTTCCCTGTCGTAGCGTCATGAACTCGTCTTTTTTTGTTGACGGACGATGCGAGGAACGTACTTTTCGAGGAAGGCTTTCTTGAATATTTTCCAGGAAATTGTGGCGTCTGTATCGGCTTTATAGATTTTCTGCTTTTTAGCGGCCCACCAGTCGTACGCCCTCAGTTGCAGCTGTAACGCCGCACAAGTTATTCTCTGGGACCCTTCAATGCTAAGCAGATTAAACAGGTCCTCCATCTCCGTGAGCTATCCTACGATCACATCGGGCTCCGCTCGGCCGTTGAACTTTGGTGGATTCATCTTGCGGAACTCCTTTGCCTTGAACAAGGAAGAAGAATTTATCATTTGTGGTTGAGTTTCTTCTTCCTCGTTTTCTTCTTGGTTGCCTTGCTTTCCCTCGGGCCCTTCGTCCGTCGTCTTGGTATTGCCCGCCATTCTGCTCACTATCTGAGTCAGGGCATTCATCTGTTTCTGTTGCGCATCAAATTGGGCTTTGAATTGTATCTGAAGCTGCTACTGCTGCTGTTCCATCAACTGTAGCATCTTCTCCATAGTCGTCTCGCTAGGCCCAGTACTTTTTGTGCTCGACGTACTATCTACAGTTTGGGTTGTGGCGGAATTGTTTCTTTTCTTAGTCATTCCTACAAAACATAGTAAATCCGTTAGTATTTTTTCAAAAATATCTACGGGCTTACCTGTATGGAACTTTTATTTCACGCAGCATGTCGACAAGCATTTAATCGAGCCATCACAACGGACATTCCAACAATGAAACAACTTTCAAAAATCCGAAAAAACATAACTGAGCTCTGATACCAATTTGTCACGCCCCGAGTCGACAAACCATTCGTCCCCAGTGTTACTTTGCCGATTCGATCGTCCTCGCTAAGGCGTGATGCCGTACGAGTCTGAAATTGCACTCGTACAAGGCAAGAACGTTACGTTGCTTTTCATATTAATATGCCAAGTCGTAATTACAATATAGGAAGATAGAAATGCTTTTCATTCATAGCTTGCAACGAAGTACAAATCGTAATTACATTGGATGCCGTTACGGCTATATTGATTGAAAACAGAAAAAAATACATTCGACAAGTTGCCTGAACTAACGCTTGCCGTCCCATACATTTGCCCCTTTATACATAAGCCGTCGACTTGAAATGGGTTCAAAATACTTCAGCATAGGAAGAGCTTCAAAACGCCTCTTCGTACTTCAGCTCCAGTTTAGTTGGGCGCGCCCGTCGCACCTGGGGAAATTGGGGGAATGGGATTAGCACACTTGCTAAGTGGGCGAGACGAACCCACTCGTCTAAACTGACTCTGATTGTTAGGGTAGGCATGCTTTAGAGTTGTCTTTCTATTAGAACTAAATGAATTCAGTTCATATTCGATAGCCATCTTTGCGTAATAAAGCATACAGTGAACCATAGCAGTTTATCATATTTCTTACTACGGCCGTGTTCGTCCCTGCATGAAAACAGAGATAATATTTACACTTATATAAGATAATAGGTGAGCATGCTACTATCTTATATGCGGTCATTGATGTTACATATTACGTGGGACTATCTCAACGGTATTTTGGCCCTCTCAGTCTAGGTTGCAAGCCTGACTGACGGTCCCGCAATGCATCAGTGCTGAAGCATGATTATTCATTCCCCCTAGGTCGATTCGATTTCGATGCCCCGGATATTGATTCAAGGAAAAATATTAACTTGTGCACAAGCTGTCCATGACCATGCCAATGCGTGAACAATTTAACATATGCAACAGTTTTGTATAGCACGGACAGTATTTAGCGGCATTATCATTTCTCCTAACTTATGCAACGATTCATTTTTTCTCAAATCGTACTCCCAATTTAGCATCCCGTAGACACCAAATTGTCCGAGGCATCATAACCCACGATCGACGTTTCATAATATTTTACAGCACGTAAAATAGTCTATCTTTTTACTAGAATCTTAAACTTTTCGGTTTATGTGATAGACTAGTATTTTCAGAGTGAATTACTCTAAATCGATACGTTTTTCCGAGTTCTTGGACTTACTGGATTGGCATGCAATTGACTTGGCATCTTTCGATTTGAATGAATTTGATGCAAGGAATAAGTTTGCGGGATAGAGTAGAAAAGAAGGGGCCGAATCACCCACCGATTACTTTGCTTCGTGCAGGTCGTCGAAGCGCTACGCAACGTCAATCCTTAGTTACGTGTGCTCCTGCAATGGCACCAACACTTTGTTAGATTTTTTTCTTTTCTCCTTGCATCGAAATTTGTAATTGCATCCATGAAAACGATGCGAAAGCACTTCAATCAAGCCCAGCGGCAAAGCTCCAAGAAAACCATACAGCGGTCCAGTCTCGTCGAAGGGACTCTTATAGAGAGCTCACTCGCCGAGACGCAGCCCGCTGCATCTAAGACTTATTCCAACAGAAATCGTTCCATTAGTTGGATCGATTCTCGTAACTTCCGTCCAAATTGATTTGAATCGATGCCGCAAAGCGTTATTATTTACCAAGCTTAGCGATCGAGTCAGATAGCCATCTAAGTTTTCGGCCGATCTGACTCGGCGCAAGCATATTATGAAGTTCTGTCGCCTATCGAAAGCGGGGCGCTACAGGTTTGACAAAAATTCTGAGTATCATGATTTTGGACAGATGTATATGATTATCAGATCATATCTTGTGAAGGTTCTTAAACATATCATCTCTATCTTTCGTTTCAGTTATTATAAAATTGTATTCGATCATCAATTAACTTAGGAGTAGGGATATTTTTATCTCTTGTAGAGCTTATTCATATGTAATTCTTTCATAGTATAATGATTTGATGGCTTGTATTATGTCTTTATCATGGAGATGATAGTTAGCATTGGTATTAGAATAGTAACCCATTGTAGATAATTCTTTGTTATTTATCATAATCACCAGTTTTCATATAGGATGTTAGTCTGCCTTACAGCCTTTGATAATTTTTGTTTTTCCCTTTATATTTCTAGTATGGCACCCATGACCAGAGCCTGTCCCCTGAGCGTAGATGCAATTTTGGATATGACTGAGAGCGTACTTCCACCTCCTATTGCTCAGGAGGTAGTGACCCCTCCGGCTGACCAGAGGGTAGTGGTATCTCCTGCCATTGAGGAGGTGGTAGCAGCCTCCCCAGAGAGTTTCTCTCCACCTTCTGTCATTCAGGAGAGAGCCACAGTTTTATTTGAGATCGAGAGTCTTCCTTCACCTCCTCTTCTGCCTCCTAGAGTGGTACCCCATACCATATCCTCGGGAGGTTTGTTTTCTGATGGAGCTCAGATATTCGGACTTCTCCACGATGTGTTAGAGACACAGAGAGTTCAGACTGAGATCCTGAGGGAGCAGAGTCATAGGATCCAACAACTGTTGGACCTAGTGCATTCTTGAGGAGAGCCTAGTTCCAAGAAGACGAGGAGCAGTATATACCCAGAGCCTCAAGAGTACCCCAACCTTTAGCCTATGCCATCCTTTCCAATTCGGACTCCTGCCCAGCAGAGGACAGTTGAGCGAATGCCTACCTGTGCTTACTGTAGGAAACTTGGGCATGTATTGGACGACTGTAGGAAGAGGGGAGGGTTGTGCCTGTTTTGTGGGTCAGCTGCACACATGCTGCGAGACTGCCTTGCTGTACTTACCCTAGCCAAGGCCCTACCTCCAAGAGGAAGTTCCAGCCACCAGACCTAGTTGGAGGTAAGTTTTTGACCTAGACCTTAGCATATCTTTTAAGATGATTTGATGCACCCTACCATTGTTTGCGTGTTTGATACCTTGTGACTGCTTTGATATAGTATGACTGATGTAGCTAGATGAGAGTCTCAATTTATACTGTATGCCATGACTTTGTATATTATTCTTTAAAATTATATGATTTAGATAAGTTTTCTTAGACCATGATTGTTGGGGATGTGACCTTAAGAGGAGTACAACTAACCTAAATTTCGAGGACAAAATTTTTCTAAGGAGAGAAGGATTGTAACTAGCACTTTTCTAAAATAAGGGTAATTTTGAACTTTTATAAAATTGATCATGTTAGTTATTAAATAATAGATTTAAATCATGTTAATAATAAATTGGTAAAATTTTGATTATTTTAATATTATTAAAATTGATGCATTGTGTTTGTGTCTTTAGTTAGTGATACCTTAGAACTACTTTGACTAGAGACTAACCATGACCATGGAGACCTAGCTAATGGATTGAGATTAGTAATTAGGCTCTAATCTAGCTAGGAATCACTTAGAACCTAATTAAAGAATAGAAACAATGTGCTAGTTTGGGCCTTTAGCAAAGGGGCTTGATTTGACAATATAGAAAGGGCTTTGGGCCATTGTGACCTAACCAAACCACACTAGTCTTAGCCGGCCACATAATATTTTTCCCTTATATAGATCAACATTAGCCCCCATTCATCATTCTTTCATAGAAATCCTAACCCTAATTGTGTTTCCCCAAATTTGTCCCCTTTTATCAAATCAACTCCAAATTCTAACAAACCAATTGCAAACCACTCTCCTTGAGTATATGAGGTCTCTATTGGCTAGCTATGAAGGATTTGGAGCAATTTGACCATTGGATTTGGTGGAAGAACTTTGCAAGAGAATTTTCATTGAAATTTCAACTCCCAATTGGTAAGAGCCTCTAAACCTTTCAAATTCATGTTTTCTTTCCATAGATGCATTCATTTAGGGTCTCCCTAGCATTAGGTTAAGTTTGGTTCGAATTCGAATCCATTTGGGGTACGCATCGCAAGAGTATCGGATACGTATCTAAAGTGTTCGACGAAATGTCCCATAGGATATTTTGTTCACTAATTTCTGTAAAAATTATATGTTCGGGTAGCTAATATCTGTAGATTACACATGAACTTGACCGAGTTGAATTTGATGTGTTTTGGTGGGTGAAATCGGACATGGGGATGCTCGATTGCCTGTTTTGCACTGTACAGTCACTGTCCTGCTACCTAGGGTCTAAATTTCAAAAATTACTTGATTATTTCACAATCTAATCATTATTTTGGGTAGGGCAGTTGACTGACAGCAGGTTTGGAGAGTTGGGCTTCGAGCCATGGCTTGATCGAGCCATGGCTTGACCCACAGAATCCATTTATGTGCTGTCAAGACACCCATGTCTCTGCACACTCTCATCTGTACACTCATTGACACACTGGCACATCTGTGGATACTGTACTTAGCTCTGTTGTATCACACATACTTATTTGCACACACATACACATCTTACTGAACTTGACACTTCATACTCACTGCATTCATCATGTCCTACATTAGTTTAGGTTCAGACCCTATTGTCCAATTCATGTTCAGTTGGATAGGTACAAGTGTTACATTATGTTAGCCTTCATACATCTGTTCACTTACTGCATACCATTCCATCATTCACTTCACCTTTCATCCACTGCATGTCCCAATTGCCATATTCATTCACATTACATCTGTCCAAATTAACCACTACATCATTCACTCATTCATTCACTCTTTCACTCATTCACTCATTCATTCACTCATTCACTCACTCACTGTATTACATTTCATTACCTATCATATTATACTAGCATTACCTGCAAATAAATGTCTGCTCACCCCTTAACTGCATACTCCCATACCTGGACACATTTGCATTGATGCTAAACACACAAAGTGTCACTCCCCGTTCCCGGAATACGTAAAATTTTTGTTTTTTCCTGTATATGGTATCTGGTACCTGTATCTTGATTGCATGTATCATGTATTTATAACTTGCCATGGCATGGAATAATATCTCATTGCAGATTAGTGTGCCACCCCTTGTCCTTGTCTAGTTGTAGGCGTGGCTCACTGCTGCGATGATAAGATTTCTGGATCGTGTTGTGGTTAGAATTTTATTTATTTAATTAATTTAATTAGTTGTATCATGTAGCATTTAACATGTCATTAGTCATATGGTTAGGTCATGTTAAGAACATGATTTTTTTAAAGTCAACCCAACCCTACTATATATACTCTCTTCTCCTCTCTCTCTCCTCATAACTTTTTATTTTCTTCCTCAGAGCAAATTTTAGGCAAGTACATCTTGCACAAATGAGAGACCACTTACATTTTTTATTTCTTGTTATTTCTTTGATATTATTAGTCTAGATTGTTTATCTCTTCATTCTCTACAAGTTTAGTTCTTGGTATTTTTGATTTTAATGGCTATCCTTGAGTAGATCTAAGTTTCCAAAACAAGGGTTTTATGGTTTTGATCTATCAAACTTGTTTATTTTCAAAAATTACTTGTTCCATGCTGTAGAGAATTCAATTTCATTCAGTTTAGTCCTTTATTTTGCCCAATTCCGAGTCTTATAACCCAAGTTATGGACATTGGAAGTTTCTAAAACTCCATGGCCAAAAGCTTGCTGGTAGGGACGACACCTCGCGCACACCTTGCACCTTGCACCTCGCGCACACCTCGCACCTTGCACCTCACGCACCTTGCACCTCGCACACACCTCGCGTACCTTGCACCTCGTGCACCTTGCACCTCACGTACCTTGTACCTCGTGCACCTTGCACACCTCGTACACCTTGTACCTCACACACCTTTTACCTCATGCGCCTTGCACCTCGTGCGCCTTGTACCTTGCGCCATACGCCTTTTGCCCGTGCGTCGTTTGTGCCACTTCATGACTTGCGTGCGCTTCGTACCCTAAGTGTGCAGTACCTTCTAGTTTCTCTTCCATCTTGTGGCTCGACCTTCATTTTTGACCTGACTATCTTTGTGTGTATTGGTCCTATGTGAGTACTGAGGTACAATCAATGTGAGCCCCGATGTGCTATCTCATGAGTGAAGTGTTCCTACACGATATATGTCAGTACATCCAATGCCTCCATCACTTACATAATGAATGGTCAGTAGTAATGACATGGCTTGTGTAGCGTGTTGTATTACACTAATGAGGGATCCTTATGCATGACTCCTTGAGCCAGTATGGATTCCTTCTTGGGGTACTCGTACTATGTACGATATTTAGGAGGATGAGCATGTGACCATGACATGTGAATCTCGAGATTAGCCTAGGGTTAACTAGGCAACTAATCTGGTAGATGCATTGGACGGGAATAATCTTGAGATCGTGCCATATTAGCCACCCCAGGTCCCATCCTGACGTGCCGGGTTGGCCTCCACGGACATGGTTTCATCCGTTTATGGTGGATGACCATATCCGACTCCTATGTACTATGCGTTATATGTTTTAGCGCGGTAGCCTTACGGGGGACCGGTGCATGATCAAGGTGCTACATGTTATATATATGATGGATTGGCTAGCCCAGCTAAAAGGACACAATATGAGGATTCCTATAACAGCATTGTGGGGATAATCCCGCCAAATATAGAAATCCGCAGGAATGAATGTCCGCTTGAAAAACAAATTGACTGTACCTTGTACCTTCCAGTAGTAGCCGAGGGACATGGACTATCATGGTGCGTGGTCCAACCCATATCCTTGTTTGGTTGTTGGGTTGGGCAATCGTGCTACGACAGGCTGTGGACCGAAGTTACGAACGGAAGCTTTTTATTATTATTATGCTTGGATTTTATCTCACTCTTTCGTGCTCCCTTGTGGTACTTGCTATTCGGGGCTGACCCCGTTGATTTTGTTTGGCCAGTTCATGTAGCAGAGCCAGAGGATCCGACTTTCCTTCCTGACGTCAATGGTGCATACTAGGAGCATGGCGGGCGGGGGACTCGAGTGGGTTTCTTCTCTACCACTCTAATATCTTTCATTTTGTACTTGGCGTTTAGCCACCGACACCTGTTAGCCGGATGTTCTGGACATTTAGCTCCTTACATAATTGTAATAAAATCAGACTGCAGCTGACTATAGTTCTATACTATTGACTCTCGGTACTAGCTTATTATTTTGTATAGCTAGGCTCACGAATCATTTTGATGAAGCGTCGGGGACGCGTTACTACTTTGTCATATATGATCATTTTTTTACTACTTCTTATTTTGATTGATTGAGACATAGATGCTCTGTAAGACCATAAGAGACTTGTTTGTAGCATGCACCCTCTAGTCTCTTGACAGCCACAATCGTCGCGTGACATTTTCGTACCTCACGCGGGGTTGTTGGCCTAGTCCGTCTCTATATTTTGGTACTGGGCATGACACAAAGACACATTGCATTCTCCGATACCTGATATGGTATCAGAGCACTGCTAGATGCCCTATCCTTCACTGCATTTGTCTTCACATTGGCATATCATTTGCACATATGCAGCAGACCCCAATTGCTGTATTGGCCTTGTGAATCACTGTTCAGATCCCTCACTGCACATTTCATTATCCTAATATAACTGTACACTCTTTGACATATACACACTGCTTTAACATTTCAGCTGCACATACACTTGCCTGCTTTCGATTGCTGCAAATGAGCTATTACAATGCCAACTGCCGAAGGTCCTGTGGATCCCAAGTAACCTACAAATAATATATATATATATAAAAATTAAATAAGACTCTTAACATTAAGAATAATATGGTACGCATTAGAAATCATCGCGCAGAGACGTACTTGACGAATTCGCAACAACTTCCAACGTCACAAGATTGTGCGTACTTGCAACCTTGACGTCCGATGTCCCATACAACTTATAAATGAGATCATGGATATATATATATATATATATATATATATATATATATATATATATATATATATATATATATATATATATATATATCAAGAACTTATATATACATATACACAATGGTTGAGAATTGCACCATTACACACCTATCAGCTATCAAGTATTAAGGCTATTAAAACATGGATTAAAACCACGTAATATTCTGAAATTTAAAGATATTAAAATCTGGAATTTAATTAAAATATCGAAAAACTCATATCTCATAAACTTTTACGAGATTAACGTCTCACACAACTATGTTGGAAGTTCACAACTAGTTGTACAACAACTAGTCTAATATTACGCCCTCAAAATACGCATCCAAATATCATTTAATATTCTGAAAAATATAATTAAATTCTGAAATTTAGACATAAAAATCTGGAATAAAAATAAACATGTCGAAACGTTCAACCCAATATCCAATTCTTGCAACATATACACAACTACTCGTAGGACGACTAGACGATTATGACGGCCTCTAAACATGCAAATCTCATCATGAAAATTCTGGAAAAATAGATTTTTAATTCTGAAAAAAATAGTTTCATATCAAACAAGCACCTAAACATTAAAATAAAACACCCGATTTCATCTATGGCATTGTTTATTGGTTTTGCATTAACTTGGAAGGGTTTTGATCATGAAATAATATGATTTTTCTCTTGCATGGGATAACGAATTTAATACATAATGTTGACATGAATTTTGCATGATTTGATTAAGAAAAAAAAAGATCGAAGAACAATAAATTGAAAACTTACCCGAAATTGATTACGGCGGGAAATAGTTTTGCGTTTCCCGCTCGTAGGAGAGTCGGATGGACTCGAAACCACTTGGAAATTTTTAGGGGATGTCTTGGCCATGTGGGGAGGACGTTATTGTGCTTGGGAAGGGGTTTTAGAGGTCGTGGAGGTGCTGGAATTACAGCAGCAGCAGCAGCAGGTGTGTTCGGCCTGCTTTGGGTCTGCCGGCCAAAGTGAGGTCGGATTTGAGGCTGTGAGGGAAAGAAAAGAAGTGGTAAAGGGAAGGGGAGGAAGAGGAGAGGGAGATGGAAGAGATGGTTCAGTTTGGGAGGGAATGAAGTTGGCCAAATGGTTTAATAAATTATACTACCAATTTATTACTACATGTAATAATGGAAGGGAAGGTAATAAGTTGGAAGTTTCAAGCTAAAGAAATCAAAGGTCACTAGTAATAGTGCTTTGAAATCCCCCACCACTTGAGGTTGCTGCTAAATGGTTTTTCTCCCTCTTTATTTGGATGCATACATGGTACATTTTAAATTAAACTAGTCCATAGTACATGCTAAAAATAGTAAGAGCTGAATTTAAATTTAAATGAGGTAAAAAGGGTGATCTGGTGTGGGAAAAAATGGTGTTTGGTGTGTAGGAAGGTAGAGGAGGAGTGTGTTGTGTTGTGTATGAGTGGTACAAGTTGGTTTGACTGAAAAGGCTAGTGTTGCATTCCTGGCATTAAGACTACACTAATGTATTTTTTTTCTTTCTAGAATTTATTTTATTGATTTAATAATTATAAAAATATTTTCAAACATAAAATTACTAAGTTAATCATATCTAAATTCACCGGGGGAGTGATGCTTCCAAGCTACCCGAACCAGTCTGATCGTCTGGCCTCGCAGTATCTTCTCATAGTATCCAGTATCCCAACTGGCTGCTCCTCATATCTCAAGCTCGGGCCTAATGTGATCTCAGAATGATCAACTACATGACTTGGGTCAGTCACATACCTCCTCAACTATGAGACATGGAACACATCATGCACTCCCTCTAGAGATGGGGGTTATGCAAGACAATACGCCACCTCACTAACACGCTCCAAAATATCAAAAGGTCCAATATATCTTGGGCTCAACTTGCCTCTGCTCCCGAATCGAATAGTGCCCCGATTAGGTGAGATCTTCAGAAACACATGTTCGCCTTCCTTGAACTCCAAAGGTCGGTGGTATGTGTCAGCCCACTTCTTCTGTCTGTCCTGAGCTGCACGAAGATGGCTCTGAATTTGTTTCACCTTTTCACTGTCTCCATCACCAACTCTAGACCGAGTATCTGACGCTCACCCACGTCACTCCAACATATAGGAGACCGACACTTTCTGCCGTACAACGCCTCAAAACGTGCCATCTGGATGCTTGCCTGGTAGCTGTTATTGTAGGAGAACTCTACCAGATGTAAATGGTCTTCCCAAGATCCTCCAAAATCTAGCATGCATGACCTCAACATATCCTCTAGGATCTAGATCGTGCGTTCCAACTGGCCATCTGTCTGTGGATGATAGGCAGTACTGAACTTGAGTCGAGTTCCCAAACTCTTTTGCATACTCCGTCAGAAATGGAAGGTGAATCGGGAATCTCGATCTGATACTATGCTAACTGGCATACCATGCAGTCTCACAATATGACGCATGTACATGTCAGCTAGTATCTCCATGGACTGTCCAACTCTGAACGGCAAGAAATGTGCCGACTTAGTGAGTCGATCCACAATAACCCAAACTGCGTCCTTTTCGCTGGGGCTCTTCGAAAATCCCTTGACGAAGTCCATGGTGATATGTTCCCACTTCCATTCAGGAATGGGAAGTGGCTGTAACAAACCCACGGTCCTTTGATGCTCAGCCTTAACCTGCTGACTGACCAAATATTTTGCCACAAATCGTACAATTTCTTTTTTCATCCCATGCCACCAATAGTACTGCCTCAAATCTCGGTACATTTTTGTAACTCCTGGATGAATAGAGTAAATAGAGCTATGAGCCTCAGTCATCAACTCTTGTCTCAACTCCCCATTCGGAACATATAGGCGATCCTCGCACCTTAACGTCCCGTCCTCATGGATCCGAAGTCCCGTCTGCATGCCGGCTTCCGTCCTCTCTTTAAGTCTCCAGAATCTTACATCTGTTGGCAATGCCACCTTGATCCTTTCCACTAGTGATGATTTAACCTCGAGGTTAGCCAACTGCCCACTCTGTCCTGGCAAAATAACCTCTATCCCGAGTTCCTGAAGGTCTTCTAGTAACTGGGGCTGTGTCGTCAAGAAATATGTTGTGGGCTTCCTGCTGAGAGCATCCGCTACAAAATTAGCCTTTCCCGGGTGATACCGTAATTCTATGTCATAATCGACCATCAACTCTAGCCAGCGCCTCTACCTCATGTTGAGCTCCTTCTGAGTATAAACATACTTCAGACTCTTGTGATCGATAAAGATCTCAACTCTCTCTCCGTAAAGATAGTGCCTCCATATCTTTAATGCAAATATCACAGCAGCTAACTCAAGGTCATGCGTAGGGTAGTTCTTCTCATGAACTTTCAACCGTCTCGATGCGTAGGCGATGACTTTGCCATGTTGCATCAAGACACATCCCAATCCACTCCCTAACGCATCCCTATACACAACAAACCCTCCCGATCCTGAAGGAAGCGTCAGAATCGGAGCTATTGTCAACCGCTTCTTCAACTCCTCAAAGGCCTTCTGACATTCCTCAGTCCATAAAAACTCTTGGTCCTTATGCGTCAACCGTGTCATAGGCTCTGCAATTCTTGAAAAATTTTCTACGAACCTCCGATAATATCCGGCAAGTCCGAGAAAACTTCTCACCTCCGCAACTGACGTAGGTGCAGGCCAAGTCTCTATTGCAGCAACCTTCTCCGGATCTACTGAAAGTTCTCCCGAGATAATATGTCCCAAAAAAGGAACCCTATCCATATAAAACTCGCATTTACTGAGTTTAGCGTACAGCTTCTCCCTTTTTAACTTTTCCAGCACAATTCTGAGATGCTCCTCATGCTCTTCATGACTCTTAGAGTATACCAAGATGTCATCAATAAATACAACCACGAACTTGTCCAAGTACTGGTGAATGACTTTGTTCATCAAGCTCATAAACACAGCTGGTGCATTGGTTAAACCAAACGACATGACTAAGAATTCATAGTGCCTATACTTGGTCCTGAAAGCTGTCTTCGGTATATCCTCCTTCTGCATTTTGATCTGATGGTAGCCAGATCTGAGATCGATCTTTGAGAATACACAAGCACCACTCAATTGATCGAGCAAATCATCAATACGTGGCAAAGGATACCTGTTCTTGATTATTACAACATTTAGTGCTCTGTAATCAATACACAGGCGTACCGTCCCATCCTTCTTTGGCACAAAAAGAACGGGTGCTCCCCACGGTAAAACACTTGCTCGAATAAAGCCCTTGTCTAGAAGTTCATCAACTTGCTTCTTCAATTCCACTAACTCCTTAGGTGCTAACCGGTACACTGATGATTTGATAGTCTCTGCTCCTGGAGTCAGTTCAATAGTGAATTCTATTTCACTATCAGGTGGCAAACCTGGAAGGTCATCGAGAAATACATCCACAAACTCTGACACAATCTTCGGGTATTCTGGCTCCTCTTCTACAAAGAGTGTCTTAAGTGTAGGCTGGGCACCTTGCTCTCTGGCTCTACGAAGAAATTCAAACTTCCGGTGACCCGACGGTCTAAAAATAACCTGTCCATGACGGCAATCTAGAGTCGCATGGTACTGACTCATCCAGTCTATACCAAGTACAACATCGTAGTCCGACATGGAGAAGATTAAAAATTGAGCTCGCATCTCCCTCCCACAAACTACTACCGAACATGATCTACAAGTGTCACTAACTGGGATAATTTCGCCTCCCGTAAGAATTCTCATAGTCTTCGAAAGTGGTGCAGTAGCTACTCTATGTGTGGCTACGAAGCTAGCAGCTATGAATGAATACGATGCTCCAGAATCGAATAATGCTACAGCAGGTAATGAAGCTACTAATATAGTACATGCGATAACCTCTCCTGCAGTAGCTTCCTCCTCAATAGTCATGGCAAATGCCTACCCTCGCCCCTGAGCTGGCGCCCTTTGCTGTTGCTGTTGTGCCTGTTGGAAGAGCGCGGCCTGTGGTGCCAAGGGTGGCCTCTGCTGATATCCTCCTGGTGCTGGTGGTCTGGCTCCTCCATCTCCAGCCTATAGTGCTCCCAGTGCTGGATAAGCTGGTCTCTGTGGCTGTTGTACTGGTCTCGGTGCTGGTAAGGCAGGACATTGTACCATCGGTGCTCCTTTCTGATGCTCTGGACAATCCCTGGCTGAATGCTGACCGGATCCACAAATCAAACATTGTCCCAACCTCCGTCGACACTCCCTCGCAATATGTCCTCTCCGGCCACAGTAGTCACAGATAGGGGCAGTTGGTGTTGGTGGTAGGGCTACTCGCTGTAGATGGTGCATCTGAGGTCGCTTCACTGGACCTCCTTGGGGTACTCGTGTTGGTGCTACAAATGGACGCTTTAAGGCTAGCCTCCCTCCTGTTGATGCGCTCCATGCGTCGAGCTGCGGCAAGGACGTCCGTATACGAAGTAGGGGCAACTGAGCCAATTTATCTCTGTATCTCAAATCTCAGGCCGTCAAAGAATTTCTCTGCCTTTTCCTCCTCTGTCGGAATCAGGGATGGGGTGAAGCGGCTCAGTCGTATGAATTCCGCATTGTACTCTTCCACGGTCTTATTGCCCTGAGTGAGGCGGTTGAACTTTTTCGAAGCTCTGCTCGGGCAATAGCTGGAATGTACATCTCCTGGAAGAGTCTAGAGAACTCCTCCCAAGTAACTCGGTCTGGTTCGAGTCGGTTCTCCTCTGTGACCCACCAATGATGGGCATTGTCTGTCAGCTGCATCCTGACGACAGTCATCCAACGCTCTCTCGAAAGCTCAACTGCTTCCAATTGATGCTGGATGTTAGTGAGTCACTCATGAACCTCCGTGGGCTCCTCCTTGCTCGAGAAAGGACGTGGTTTCAGCTGGCAAAAATCTGAGATGGATCCCATCGATGGCTGCCTGGCTGGTGGAGCCGTCTGCTCTAGTGCGGTCACTATACTGTTCCTCAGATTCTCCGCTTGGTGCTGTTGAGCCTCTTGCTGAATTTGTTGTTGTGCTTGCATCATTGCATAGAACATCTGAAATAGTTGTTGTCCGTCCATGGGCTGCCATGGCTGAAAAACTAGCATTGGTGGTATCGGTGGAGTGAATTGCGGTGGTGGTGGAATGTCATTTCTTTGGAACCTAGAGGCATGCTGATCTGTCAGATTGCTTTGTTGAGTGGAGGGATCTCCACCCAAAGGTGTCACCCCATCGTAAGTAATTACAGAACCCTGTGGTGTAGTCACGGGAGTCTCGTCGCTATTTTGTGAGTCCATTACTTTGCACAACAAAATAAACTGTGAGATTCGGACAATGGATTCAAGCATGATAAAAGTCAAGGAATTAAATTTCGAATGCGATATAGAGGTCAAAGAAATGTCAACTTATGGATGAGATCCTAAAAGTTTATTCTATTCTAGTTGCAGGCTTGCTCGGTTCCTCAATTGAAACCGAAGCAATATTTTTAGACCTGCATGGGCCACCACAAAAACCATGTCATGCCCCAGTCCCAAAATATCAAGGGACTAGCCACGTGGCAATGGCCAACAGTACAACTCCAATGGGCAAACCCAATTTAATGGACCCGTTAGAGTGCACCTAAGCTGTATTAAATATAAGTAATAGTCCAGAAAATTTGCCACAGTATGTAAATCTAATCTCATCCACAGAGCACAGTCACAATAAAAGATGATAATACAACCAAGATAATAAAACAGATAATGTCCATCAGCAAGTCCAAATAGGTAGTGTCTCGGGGAACAACCCGTCACAATAAAGGAAAGAGAAATAACATCAACTACAATTGTTTAGAAGTCTAAGTCAAAATATAAATAACACGTAGCATAATAACTAAATAGATAACTGAATACTCAGGAGAAATCCTCTGGCACAACCTCGTCTCCTGGTGCAAGTACTACTCCCACTTCAGCTCATGTCCCGTAAACCTCGGGATAAACCTCCTCTGCTATACCTGGGGACATAATCTAGATCCAGGTCCTCAGGGACACAGCAAGGTACAATAAACACTCAAGCTAGAAGTAAACAGTAATAAGCTATGACAGGGATATACTACCAACTGTGTGTAATGTAAGTGAGAGTATGGTATCGTACCCCGGGCTGGTACTCACGGACTCATCCGTATGCTAGACAGTACCCTCTAGGCTCCGTGTGGGGAACCCAAGGATGGTAAATGTATATATATAGTAAATAATAGAATGCACCCAGAGCACAAAAATGACTCTCCCCTCCCAATGTAACCTCACGTCTCATCTCATGACATGCAAGATTATGACCTCTATCTATCAGTATAAGTCATAGTAACTATGAGTAACATCACTATATCATGCAACCTGTAGCCTATGCAGAGTCCATGTACCACGAGTAAGTCGAGAAAGAACTCTGTAACATGATGGTCGTGTCAAGTGTCCTATGGGAAAATGTGCAAGAATACTTGCACAAGTCATGGGATCGTAAGTATGATACTCTAGCTACGATACTCGACTCCTCGGAGGACGTCGGTACCCGAATCTAGTTCGGACACAAAGTATCGTAAATCGGCCTAGTGTAAACAGTTACAATATCCAACCACATAAATATAATATAAATGAAATACACTACACAGCTCAGAATTGTGAACAACTTGGCAAGGTACACTTGCCTGCTTCCGGTTGCTGCAAATGAGCTGTTCCAATGCCAACTGCCGAAGGTCCTGTGGATCCCTAGTAACCTACAAATAATATATATATATATATTTTATATATATATATATATATATATATATATATATATATATATATATATATATATATATATATATATAAATAAAAGAAGACTCTTAATATTAAGAATAATATGGTACGCATTAGAAATCATCACGCAGAGACGTACTTGACGAATTCGCAACAACTTCCAACGTCATACACTACAAAAATTTGTCAGATTAGCAACGTTTATAAACGTCGCTAATCTCGCCCAAAATGTTGCTAACTTCAATTATCGACGTTTTTAGCGACATTTTGGAAACGGCAAAAAAAGCATGTCGCTAATCGAGAAAACGTCACAAAACGTCGCTATGACGACGTTAGTTAGCGACGGTCATAACGTCGCTAAATAGCGACGTTATTTGTGACGTTTCCTTGTGGTCGTCGATTAGCGACACATTAGCGACGTTTTTGCGATGATGTGGTGGCATCAGATTGTTTGCCACGTCAATAATTTAGCGACATTTTCAGCGACGTATAGAAACATCGCTAACTGTTAGCGACGAATATAAACGTCGCTAATTTGAAAAAAAAAATCCAAAATACAAATATACAATCCAAAATACAGAATCCAATCCAATCCAAAATACAAAATCTAATCCCTGGGTTCGTCGACCCCTTCGGTGGAACACTCAACACCGGCACGCATAATACAATCTAGAATAAACCAAAAATAATTGGTCGTCTCCTCAAGCCTCTCGAAACATCATAATATGCATCATACATCACACATCACACGAACTAATATACATCACACATCACCCAAACCAATATACATCACACACCAAAAAACAAATATCCATCACAATATCCAAAGGAGATATATCCATCAAATCAAATATCCATCACAATATCCAGAGGAGATATATCCATCAAAATAAATATCCATTAAATATTGGTTTTCAGAAATAAGTCTTCTGGAAACAAATCCAGTCAATATATGTATCTACTGTCGTCTATGCTGGGGCAGATAGAACTCCCTCAGCCAGCGCACATAAGTAGGATCCACAGTAGCCAGATCAATATCCAGAGGACATTGATGATTGGAACTCCCGGTGGAACTGTCCTCTGGTGCCACCTCCTCTTTCACAGCTCTCTCGGCTTTAGGAATCACTTCTGGAGCAACTCTCTCGGTGGAACTTCTCTCTGGAGCAGCCATCTGTGCTTCCCTCAAGCGAGATCCTCGGGTCTTAGGTGCCATCTGGTAATACCATTAAATATCAATGAGAGCACGTATATACAAAATTTAACTCGGCTTCGTTTGACGATTTAATTTTGCACAGTCTCGAGTATTCAATTATTCATAAAAATACACTTTAGAAATAGTTCAGATTCGGGAACACAAGAAAAATCTTAATCCAGTCCATAAACACAAAATTTTTACCTATCACGTACAAACCTACTTCCAATCTTAAGACGAACTAAACAGAATTAGTATATAATCATGTACTCACCAGTAACCGGATGTAACTGAGTCCGGGGGTACTCCGGGGTCCACCGTGCAATAACTGGTGGATCTGCTGGTATAGGCCAGATGTACTTAGTATCGACCGATGGATTAGTATCGGTCTATCGGTTTGGTATAGGCCGTATCGGATTGGTATCGGCCTTAGCGAATTGGTATCGTCCTTAGCGAATTGGTATCGACCTTAGCGAATTGGAAGGTTTAGTAACAACTGTACTTGGATTTCTCGCTTCTCGAGCAAGAATACCATTGCAAGAGAGTCACGAGAGAGTAAAAAATCTCCTAAATATTGATGTTTACAAGAGTGATTGGCCAGTTAATAATATTTTTTTAAACATAAATAATATTTTTTTAACTGGCAAATCACTCCAGTAAATGACCAATTGTAGGAGATTTAACTGGCCAATCACTCCAGTAAATATAAATAATATTTTTTAATATTATTAAGGTTTACGAGAGTAAATGACCAATTGCAGAAGATTTAACTGGCCAATCACTCTAGTAAACATCACTATTTAGGAGATTTTTTACTCTCTCGTGACTCTCTTGCAGTGGTATTCTAGTTCGAGAAGAGAGAAATCCAAGTACAGTTGTTACTAAACTTTCCATCTTACTAATCCGATACGGTCTATACGTTTTCGATACGACCGATACCTATCGGATATGGCCTATACCAATTTGCTAAGGTCAATACCAATCCGATATACGGTCGATACGTTTTCGATATGGCCGATACCTATCGGATATGGCATATACCAATTCTCTAAGGCCAATACCAATCCGATACGGACTATACCAAACCGATAGCGATACCGATACCGTACGTGACGTCGCTAAGAATGTCTGTAAAACCCCTAAATTTTTACTATTTTTTAAAATAAATTTGGTACTGATTAATTTTTTTACTTTGTATTGTATGTCGCGTAGTTGCATTGTACGTCGTGCGCGAAATTTTGCTTTTCGTAATTGCTCGATGAGTGCGAATATGTGCGAGCGTACATAATTTAGAAAAATATTTTGTCCTATTTTTTATATAGTTTCAAATAATAGATATAACAATTAGTTTTGCTATCATTTCTAAGCTTGTCATTTTTACGTCATTTCTAAAAAGTTATTAATAATAAATAATATTTTGTATACTAGAAAAGCATAATTATGTAAAGAATATTGGTGCATACATATATTTCGTAATTATTTAATAGTTATTTAATAAATAATATAATTTTTGAAATTATTATTATATGTATTTTTAGAAAATATATTTTAATTTTTGTGGCAATTTAAATCTTTGATTAGATTTTATGGATTTGATTTAAATAATGTAAATCTAAAAATAGAATTTATAAGGAGATTTTATTTAAATTGAATTTGAATTTATATTTAATTTGATTGATTTAAATTAATGGATTAAATTATCTAAATTGGGTTTAAATTATTCCTAATCCATATCCAATTGGGAATTCTCACATCCTATAAATAGGCAGGTACTCCTCCATATTATTTACTCCACAATTTCCTCCACCAAAAACGTGCGTGCATTGTGTCCGTGTTCCCCGTCCAAATTCTTATTCCATTATTCTTTTACATATACATTAACTCCTCGTGTCGGACACGCCCCGACACCGTCAATCCTATCCATAGCTACCGATCGATTCCGACCTCGCCTAAACCAGCCTCTCACCGGCCTTCCCTCTGCTACCGAGACAACCGCCGCCTCCCCTCCGCCATAGTCAACTCTATCACCCATGCCTCACCACCAGCATTAACACCGATACCATAGCAGCCACGTTGCCGTCCCCATATCGCGCACCCGGTCCTCCGACCTCCCGACCCAGCCGTGGCCTCCATCACTAAGCCACCACCTATGTCACCACCGCCCTCCGACACCAACACCAGCCAGTCGTCCGGCCAAAGCCGTCCAACCCCGCCAACGGCTGGCGACCACCACGAAAATATTACCCAGAGAAAAAAATATAATAACAGCAAAACCCTCACCCACGCCCAACCAGCCCAGGCCGACCCCGGCAAAATCAGCACCACCACCAAGCCCCGTCTCTTTCCGACCATACCGCCGAATCACCACCACCACCCTCATCCCAATTTCAACACCGCCACCAACGGCGCCGTCACAAACCACCACCGCAGGCCGGCCCGTCGAAAAACCCAAAATCCCATCAACAAACCACCGCCCCGCGGCCGACCGCCACTGCGACCGGCCGCCGCCTCCCAACAGCACCTTACGCCTTTTCGACCACAACGAGAAAAAAATATAAATAAAATATTTAATACACCACCCCCACCACCACTCACCGTGGCCTGGCCGGATCAACCGCCCAGCCTTCGCGTCCCCGAGGCGAACCTGCTCTCCTCCTTTCCCTTCCTCTTTCCTCCGTACACCGTCGGCGCCCTCCATCGCTAACCGTACTGAGATCCTCGATCTCTGCCGAACCGTCGGCCGCCTTCACTTCTCTACCGCGTTCCGTCGCTCCTCAGCCTTCCTCTCGACCGCGACCATCGTCGAAAAACCCCTCTTCCCGCTGATCTCCGCCGGGCGCCAACCCTTCGCCTAGCCGTTCGCCACCGACCGACGAACCCCGCTGCCACTCGGCTCCAGATCCGCCCGTTGAACCCACAGACTGCCGGAGAAACCCATCTCCGCACCCCACTTCTCCGCCGCTCTCTCTCTCTTTCCCTCCGCTTCTTCCTTGCTCTCTCACTCCCTCTTGAATCTTCTTTCTCCCTTTTTTTTATTTCGGGAGCAGGGAACTGCACTTAGCTTTCCTATTATTTATTATTTTATTATTTTATTTATTTGTTTTGTTGGTATTTGATTTTTTGTGTTTTTTGGTTTAAGCTTTGTTATTTATTTTGTCTTCTTCTGTTGTTATCATTATTATATTATTATTATTATTATTATTATCATCGTAATTATTATTATTCTTATTAATCTTATTATTATATTTGTTATAATATTAGTTACAGTATTGATTATTTAGAGAACCAAAGAAAGAGATTTATTATATGTTGTCAGTATAGGTATTGGAATATTAAGGTATTTAATATGTAAGTGTATACATATGCTGTATTATTTCTATTATTATTATTAAAATATATTATTTATTTTGGAAATTGTAAATAGTATTTTTTAAATTATTTTGTAGCAAAATTTTGTATTGGGCTTGGCCTATATTCCAAATTAGGTTTATAAGCCCTAAAATATTATTTGGTATGGCATTTTTTTAGTTTAGAAATTATATTTGATAAAAAATTAGTTTTTTTAGACTAAATTGATTCCCTATACTTTCAAGTAATTGTTTGTAATATTTTGAATAAAAGAAAACATAGTTTTATCTATAATTGATTTTCAAATTTAGTTTCCAAATAAAAACTATTTTATAAAAATAGTTATAAAAATTTATTTATATCTATTTTCTTTGAATATCAAATCTAGACTGTGGCTATATTCCCTATCTTCTTGCAAATCTCAAACTTCCTCATATCGTTCCTAGCCAAATTGACCCTTCTAGACCCAATAGAACTGTTCGTATCACCACCCGAGGTCACCTTGCATAGTTGTTACACCGAAATCGTAGTTCGTGCCACATTCATCATTGCAGTGCACTAGGCGTACTACCAGGCAAGACAACTTGTCATTTGCTGTTTATTTATTTTAGCTCATATTTCATGCATTATTTATTTTTTTATGCAAAATAAACTGTGATACATGGCATAACCTGTTAGAACTTACTGTTCATTTATATTCTTGCTATGTATTATTTTTCTTACACATTAAACCTAGATTTAAGGGACCACCTTGTTTGTTGTATTCATTGGCCTTGACATGTTGTACCACGAAGTTGTGTGTCGCATGTAGAACACGGACGTGCGTGATTGGCTGGCCACCAGTACGTACAAGCCGTGCGATAGGAATAACCGCTAATAGAGGTTACATGCTTAGTTTGACTTAGCGGTTATAGAGGTTTACTGTTGTGGATACAACAGAGTAGACATTGGGCGGGGAGGACAATTCCTTAGCGTATGGGCTTCGATGCACTTTTCCTATTGTAACCCGTGAGCTCCGCCGGAGACGCGGGTCAGATTACCCATGATTAATGACGGCCATTGACGTTCTGCGGAACGTTATGCTCTTACTGATGGGGCCTCTGGTGCCCAAGGGAGGACTATGCCAATCCTATTTAGCCAGGGCCCATGCGTAGGAAGGATTGTTCTTAACTACATTTCACTTAGACTGGGTAGGCACCTTTATCCGTTAGGTACGAGTACTTTTGGTTTGGGTACTTGTATCTGACCGTCGCTTGGAACAATAACTTATCGCGGATTAGTTTGTCACATCTTGTCCTTGTTTGGTTGTAGGTGTGACTTACTACTTCGATGAGAAGATATTGAACCTTGCTGGGGTCCGGATACCATATTGGATTCATAGAATGGAAAGACACGTCACCGTGAATTAGTTTACCATCTCCTGTCCTTGTTTGGTTGGAGGGTGTCACGCCCCAGAACCAGAATACTGGAGAGCGGAGGAATGACTCAGCCAGCTACGTATTACGGGTAGATGAATACCGTATAATACGATCAATGTTGTTTAACCAGACGAGGGGGTGCATACTACATGAAAGTCTTACTATGGTCACTTCACATCTATTGTCTCAATCATTCAAACAAGAAGAAAAAATAGAGAACATGTAAGATAAAGCAGTAAGGCGTCCCAAACGCTCAGTCAAAATGTTCTTGAGATCTGGCTTTACAAAACATAGCCAGATGGTATAGTAACGTATACACAACTGTTATCAGCTGTAGTCTGACTTAGTTACAATCATGTAAAAGTAAGTGCAAGACAATCCGACTAACATGTCGGTGCCAAACGGCTAAGTATAAAGTAAATAACAAAACGAGCGGTGAAGTAAGGAACCCACTCGAGTCCTCCTGCGGTAATTCCCCTAGTATTGACCATCTTGGAGGTAGAAGTAAGCTGGATCCTCGGGGACCGGCTCTAAATCTGGCCATGCAAAACCAGAGAGGTTAGACCTCTAATAGCAAGTACCACAAGAAAGGACTGTAGGATGTGGAAAATTATGACACGCTGTCATTTTCATCCATACGCTTAAAGACAGATGTCAGTTGAAGCCATACGCTCATTCAAAAGCCATACGCTCAGTAAATATTTTATTATTTACTGAAGTGACAGCACAGCATATGTTTAAATGAGGAATGAATCTGACACTTCATCTTTCGTACAAAGACAGCTGTCACGAGAAAAGTAACCGTCGTATAGGTTTTCGAAGAGCCGGTTTTGTCTTTTACGAGAATAACTCAGCAGCCTTCATAAATACAAAAGCCATCATTACTGTCAGTTTTGACAGTCTGTCAGTCGTCAAATCCGCAGTCACGACGCTCGAGAAGATTTTGTCAGTTATGGGAAGCTATGGTGTACCAAAGAAGATTGATGATAGCCACGTGGCCACTTCTCCAGCGAGCGTATGGACCTCACATGACTCCTTCTTCATCCAGTCAAGTGAGCGTATCTACCTCACATGACTCCTTCTTAACACAGTCAAGTGAGCGTATGGACCTTATATGATTTCTTGTTAACTAAGCGAGCGTATGACCTCACATGACTCCTTGCCCATAAAGTGAGCGTATGATTTTCCTATGGCACTACGCTGTCCAAGTCAGCGTATAAACTCTCCTTCAACAAGGCAGCGTATTACAGCAACCATATCCAGGATTACAGTCAACACACGTTCTCACGTGTCCTGTACCAGTTATCCACTTCTCTAGAAGTTATGCAACGTGGCATCCAGGCCATCAATCTCTCCTGAACATGCTCCACTACTTTCAACCGCACGCTAATGTGTCTCCATCAGAATTTGCCACGCGTCCCTGCAGTTATGCACACGTCAAGTAACTACCTGAGCGTATGCTTAAGGATAGTTATCCTGAACTCTATAAAAAAGAGTTTCTTCATCTTCATCAGAGACACAGGTCATTTTCAGAGAGAACAGAGAGATTGCCCAGTTGCTGTCCAAGTTCTTCAAAGTTCGAGTTTTCTTCATCGCATCGTCCAAGGGATAAAGTAATCGTCTTCTAGATTAGATTTCTACAGTTGTAATTTTCTCAGATACAAAATAAATAAAGTGAATTTATTTATGGAAAACAAATTGGCGACTCTGCTGGGGAAAGCTGTCTCCTCCAATGAGATAGCAACAACTCAATGCGATACTTCGTCGATCGGCTTGACGAAGAAGACGATGGTTGTACAATTCGACCAATCGGCTTATGAAGAAATGCTCAAGGCGAAGGAGGGCCGCACTGCTTCCTCCGCTCTTCCTGTTGCCAAGAAGAAGGGACACTCCGTCTATGTCCCTAAGTCTTCTGCAGCAATTCGAGACGCTTCTGTCACTTCTCATGCTGACAAGAACACGTCTTCAACTTCCATGAAGTACACTTCGGCTTCTCGGAACACGGCAACAGTGATTTCCCCTAGTCACGCTGACAAAATTGGTTCTTTAACCAAGTCAGCGTGTACAAGGAAAACCATCTCTGAACATGTCAAGGTCCCTTCTCCCTCTATTCTTACGACAGCAGTCGGCTCTTTAGCCATTGATGACTCTGAGCGTATGGCATTCAAAGGGCAGCGTACGGCAAAGGCAGTGTACAAAAGCCAACATCAGGCAGCGTACGCCGAGCCAAAACCAGTGTATGCTAATAAAAAGGTAGCGTATGACCAGAAGTCCAAACTGAAGTCAGCATATGCTAACAAATACAGTCCTTTGACTGTTTCTGAAAATCAGATTGGGGGTTCTCTTCCACAGAACATACAAATGATTCCCCCTCAACTTGCACATCTTGTGCCAACCAAGGAGAAAGACTCTTTAGTCAACTCCTCTACTCCTAAGGTCTTTACCTCTGGAGTTAATTTGACTAGTACTCTTACTAGATCAAACAATGGAAAACGCCTTTTGGCTAATTCCTCCAAAGATGGATTATTACCGACTCCTAGTCGGAATAATACTCATCTTCCTTCTCTCAAAATTTCTCGGTCTGAGAAAGACAAATTACAAGTATCCAAGACTGATATCAAAGTCAAATCTCCCACGGATCTTCGTAATAAGCTTAATCAGAATCGGTTCAGTTCCACTGAGACAAGTATATTAGACCCTGATGCTGAATATGCCAAGAACTATGTGGCTCAAATTAATCAGTCTTTATACACTCAGGAACCAAGAAGACAGAAGAACAAAAGACAAGTTTCTACACAGAAACTATCTTCAAATACTTCCCAATCTGTTCCTATAGATCTCCGAGAATATTTGCAAAATAAACAGAGAATTGACACTTCATCTGGCTATGACATTGCCCATATTCGCCATGAAAAGCATGGTTGTGACTTCCAACCTCGGGTTGTCATCCAATGTTGTTGTTCACCAAAAAGACAATCTGTTTTTGAACGGATTCAATATGAACCAATGTTGGATGAAGATGAACCTCTTTATGCTTCTATCAACATGACTTCCAGAAATATTGGGGGTAGCATACGGTCTGATGCTATATCAGACTCTGAAGATGGTGTTTATCTCGGTACTCGATCCAGGACCGGAGCCTTGACCAGAGCCTCTTCTTCTTCTCATCCAAGTGGTAATCCGGAGATCACAGAAGACTTCCTTGGAGAGTCCAATTTTCCAGTATTGACTCCTGTAAAAAGCCCTGGGAAAGATACTGATTCACACAGTGATGATTCAGAACAGACTGTTTCATCATCTATTCCTCGAATGATTACCACTTACATGGCAGAAAGTGATCATAAACCTTCGACTAGTAATGAGGCTCATGAACAGAGGATTTCTTCTTTAGAACAACAATTACGAGCTATGGCAGATACATTGAGTGCTATGCACACTCTAATGCAGGCTCAACAACAGACAGCACCACCAGTGGTATTGAATACCCCTGTTGTTCCAAACCCTGAACCTTCTACTATTCCGGGGGTACAATCTAACATTCCTGTACAAACCACACCAAGTCACTCTGGAGCTGGGGGTGGTACATATGCTGCAGTCCCTCCTCCCAATTACACTCTACAAGCCACAACTCCACAATCTTCGGGAGTTGTCTCTGAAGAATTGAAGAATCTCAAAACTCAATTCGAGGCATTCAAACAGAAAGATGGCTTACAAAGGTTAGGCATCAAACAGCCTTATCCGATAGAATGGAAGCAGGTATCGTATCCACCAAAATACAAACCTCCGACCATCTCTTTCTATGATGGGACAACCTCTCCAAGTCAGTTCATTAATCATTTTGAAGTAATGACTGATCAATTGCAACCAAGTGACGCCCTCCTTACTCGGGTGTTCATTGGATGTCTCAAAGGAACGGCTTATGAATGGTATAGAAGTCTCCCTGATGGGTGCATTACCTCATTCGTCGGTTTTAAGCAAATGTTTCTTGAACGATTCTACGAAGGGCTCAATGATATGACCATGTCGGCCCTCATAAGAATCAAACAGAAGAATAATGAGACCACTGAGGAATTCATTGAGAGATTCAGAAGAGAAGCCCTCAAAATGCCTCTTGGAACTCCCGATGCTGTTACGATCGACACTTGCAAGTCGAACCTCTTACCAATTATCAGTATGTGGACAGGGTCCACTCAGTTCCAAGATTGGCCTTCTTTCATTGTCAGTGCCAAGGCTGCCGAGGTCAGTACTGAGACCTTCAAGGGTCTGGGGGTACAAATGGCTCCCAAAGAATCAAATCAGAGTGCTAGCAATAGTACTCGACCCAACAATCGCAAAGGAAAAGAAGCTCTTGAAGTCAATCTCCAAAACAGTAGTCAAGAAGTAAAGACTACCCAAGCTACTTCAGCTCCAACAAATCAACAACAGAGATCTCCTCGGCCGAAAGAAGAATATTCTTTCGATGATGACGATGTTCAGGGTATCTTTGAATGCTTACTCAAAGGTAATAAGATTCAATTGCCAGAAATTAAAAAGCCTGATGAAGCCAATAAGACAGATCATCCAAAATACTGTCCATATCATAGAATGCTGGGTCATACAATCCGGTCTTGCTATGTATTAAAAGGGAAGATTCAAGAGATGATTAAATCAGGAGCTGTGACATTAACACCTAAAGACAAAACAGTCACAGCAAATGTAATTTCAATGCAGTTCGGTGACTTCCCTCCCTTAATGGTAGAAAGTGGGATTGTTCCTATCCCCAAAGCAACTCTCGAAGTTATAAACATCCCACCAGCACAGAATGACGGACTTGTTCCTGTCACAACCAAGAAGGAAGAAATCATGTGGATTCACCCAGACTTAAAGACAGAGTTTGAGACGTCTTCCTTTTCTCCTCGGAAGATTTCTTCATCTAAAAAGAAGCTCGGGAAGACTAAGTCATGCAATGTGACTTCTAGTTTCACACCCGATTTTTATCTAACCTCTACTTTCATCTCAGCAGGAAATTCATTCTCTACGAAGATAAAATCTGTACCTCAAATTGAAGATAGGTACAAACCTACTTTTCATTTATACAGTTCACAATCTCGTAAATTGATGGTGTCACGACCCGGTCCCCAAATACTTGGGTCGAATCGGATCATGCCCAGCCTGCACCGTTGATGAGACGGCGGCAGTAAGCTGTAATCTATATTGCAGGTAAATCAACAACAAGTTTGAATTTAAAAGTTGCCACAACATTTATTCGATAATAAACTTGTCCAGTACAAAAGTTTAAAAGATCCAAAAAACTGAAATAAGACTAGCTAACACCAACAGCATCTAAGGAGACGCCGATCCATCGTCGTCAGGTAGTACCGCCGGGTACCGAACAGGATTGTTGAACATTAGCTCTGTGCCACCAGATACTCTAGAAAGATCAACCTCAGAGTAACCTAAAATGTTGGTCTCCAGTCAGGAGTGAGCAAAGTACAGTTCATGCAAATTTTAACAATTAAAATGACAATTTATAACATGCATTTTTAAACAGTTTGAAAATGAACAATTTTGAAATAGTACAGTACAGTGATATGAATAGGTAAAGAATATGACCGGTTTGGGTACATTTGTATCCTAGCGATACGGTATGGCTTGTCCCCGTGTGAAGAGGGGAAAGCTAACACATTCATTATCCTAAGTTTGGATTTGGTCATATCCAGTACACTATTCCCCCAGTCCCCAACAATACGATCAATGCTCCCGAAGGAGTTCGTGTAAACAGTGGTTTAAACTTGCAATGAAACAATTGTGAAAATAATTGTAAAATCTACATAAAATGTACTTGCCTTAAACTTCCGATTGAACAAGGTTGGTACTTCGGTATTCGAAAGGTCACGCTCTTCCTTGAATTCCTACATTCCGGAAAAACTTTGTCTCAGAGCCAAACTTAGAGTTATCTAGTTACAATCTCTATTTGTCTTTCCTAGTCAATTTTAGTCTTGCATTAACCAATACCAACATCACAATCAAAGCACGTTTTTCTAGTGTGTTATATTTTAAAGAAAATTCCAATTTCTATTCTATTTCGGAAAACTCGTAATTTACCAATTTATTGGAAAAAAGATTGGTATTTCTTTTATGACTATATATATAAAATATATTTTCTTAAATGAGAAAATCGTGAATTTCTAATAAATATAAATATTTAAAATTAATCCTACGCGTTCATACAACCCAATAAAATAAAATTACTTCCTACTTATTACAGGCCTGGCCTTATGCCCTTACAAATTTAATTACAAATTAAAATAAGAAGAAACTTGTTAGTCTTGAAAATTACCTATAATTAAATAATAAAACTAACAATTGCCAATTTAAATTATATAAAATATATGAGTCTCAGACTCTGGTCCAGTCGTCATGTTCAGCTACTCTGCCTCAACGTCCGGTCGTACCGGTGCGTTTGCATTTCGCTGGGGCCCACTGACCAATGTGGTCGTCGCCCAAAAATATTAATAAAATAATATTTTACCGAAAATTTATTTTGAAAATCATTTAATAATTTTTATAAAAATTTCGGCAACATTTCCTCTGTTTTCGGTCAACCCAAAAACTGGGAAATGCTTCCGATATACCTGCAAAATAATTCCCAACCCAAATATATATGAACTTCCACAGAATGAATTTTTTTCTCCGAAACCAATTCAGTATCCCAAAAATGAAAACGGAATTCCCGAAATATCGGAAAACCCGAAACCATATCGGAAACCCAAAACAATATCAGAAAATTTTCACAGAACTCAAACTTCCCAAAGGGAATAAACCACAGGATACATATCCGAACCCCATCACAGGGACTAGAAAACCAATTATATTAAATTTTATACCTCCAAATTATTTCCGAAAATTCTCGGAAAACCCGAGAATTGAAAACACAGAACCTTCTCCGAAATGTTCTCGAAAATCCCGCGAATATCACAGAACTTTGTTCTGTGCTAAATAATCCAATTATTCACAGAATCAAACCATCAGCAAAACATTTTCGAAGAAACTTCGGAAAAACTAAATCGATAACATAAACGTAACGTTACCGAAAAATCCGAATTCTCGAAGAATTCAGTTGGACCAATTTATCATCATAGACAAGAAAAATCCGAATTAAATATGAAATCCAGAGTTTACCCAACCCGATGGCGAAACGGAAACTCCGGAATACGTGGAACGTGTTCAACAGCAGATCGGGATAGCGGGAGCGAACGGGGACGAACGCCGACAGCGAACGGTGGCGCGGTGGCGGGCGGCCGCTAGAAAAGGGCGCCGGATCGGAAATTTCGCCGGGAAGCGGCGCCGGTGATCGGACGCGCCGGCTTGGGTTCGGCTGGCGCTGGAGGGGCGGCCTCGGGGAGAGGTGCTCGGCCCAGAGGGGTCGACCGAACAGATCGCCGGAGACAGTGGTGGCCGGAGTTAGGGATTTGGAAAAAAAAACTTTGGGGAAAAAAATGATGGTGGTGAAGAATGGCTAGTAGGGATGGTTTATATAGGAAGAAAGGGATGGAAGTTACCACATGAAGAAGGTGGAGAGCCATGACCGGCCAGAAGGTGGTCGGTCGCCGGTTACCGGCGGTTACGCCGAGGAAGGGTCGGCCAACCGAAGAGACTTCGGTTTCCATAAACCAACAGAGAATGGAAATGAGACTTAATGTCTCACTCTCTCTCTCCCTCTCTGACAATGAGTTTTAAAGAGAGGTTAATGGGTTTACAATTGGGCTTTAAGCTTAATGGATGGTTTGGGCTTGATTCACTAATGTTATAAATTGGTTTAAAACAAAAGAAAACAAATGGGCTTAAGGCTAACTATGGACTTGGGACTTGGTTGAACTAAAAGTTTGTGTAAAATTATTTGGTCCAAATGGAAAAATAGCTTAAATTTCTAATAATTTAAAACTCTAAAAATATTTTATGTTCCAATTGGGTTTAAACCGGATTCGGATCTGGGCTATCAGACAAAAGTCCATGTTATTTATTTTGAAAAATAATTTTATACCTAATAATAATAATTTTAATATTTAATCTATCAATTTAAAATGATAACGTTATTCTAATAAAATAAAATTAACATGCAAATTAAAAGTACGGGTTTCACAACCTTCCCTCCTTAGAAAATTTCGTCCTCGAAATTTAAGGACAGGTAGAACAGGATTCCCACAATTCAATTAGACACGAGTATGGTGTTCAATTCAGGTTCAAACAATAAGAATTTTTAAAGGTAATCATGGATGAGACAATTTAGGGACAAAATAAAATATAAAGCGAACCAAAGTGTATGAGGTTGATCAGACCATCATTGCACCGGTTCTGATTAGACAATATATTAATGGAGGCCTCCAATAAGATAATGTCATGATCAAGCTTGAAAAAGGAATAGCTCGCAAAACTAAGCTAACAAGCATAATGTCAAATTTGAAAATGAAACAGATGAGTATGGAAAGAAATAGGAATAATGATTCAACTTTGCCTGATCTTCATCTCACCTCTGACTATGCTTGTTACTGGTTTCTCTGACACTGCCTTCTTCTACAAATTCCAGTGGTTGACAACTGTTGTCTGCCCAGTGCTTCTGTCTATCATAGCTTGTCTCTGATCATCTTCACTTCCTCTGCTGCGCCAGTTACTCTCTCTGGATCTAACAGTATTCTTTCTTCTACATCGTCCTATGCAAGTTATGAACGAAAACTACATCCAAAACTTCAATGATGTTGTACTGATGCTAACTGGGTATTTATTGTAAGAAAACTCTACCAAAGATAATTGATCTTTCCAAGATCCTCCAGATTCCAGGAGGCAAGATTCTTCAGCATGTCTTCAAACGTCTAGATTGACTTCTTTGATTGTCTGTCAGTTGGAACTTCATGAATCCGGTAGATGTGTCTCTTGCACATTGCCGCCAACTCTTTCGTGAATAAAGCAACTTCATAATGAACTGACTTGGTCAGTCAGTCCACAAAATCCAATTGGTGATCTTCCCTCCTTAGGAACAAAGTAATCCTAACACAAGGTCCATTTATGTGTTCCTACTTCTACTCCGAAATATCCAGCGTCTGCAGGAATCTTGCTAATTTCCACATGTTGACAGAATACCTAACCTCATTCTTGGAATTTGTCCTTCTTCATTACATAACACCATTTAATGGTACACACATCCCGATACATCTGGTTAGAGTGTGTGGGATACTGCGCTTCTTAGTTCACCAGAAGGTATACAACCTCGTACCATTCTTCAAAAGCTCCATCGTTGGCAATAAAGAAACTCCCAAATGTTCCTGTCAACACTTGATCTCTAAGTTTACAAGTGCCTTGTCTTGAAACTGCGTCTTCTTGACTTTGTTCTACAGACTCGAGCTCACTTGCAGCTTTATTGACACTGAATCAGCATCTAGTTCCATCCTTCTATCTTCAGACAGTATGCTCTCCAGCCCAACTTCCTGATGTCTAGGTGCCGCTTCTTGGTCAAACCATCGATATCAGCTTCAATCGTCTTCGTTTACCCAATATTCCGCTCTTTCTGAGTAGAAATATATTTCAGACTTTTATAGTCCGTATATAATTTTACTCCCTTTCCATAATAATTCCATAGCCTTAAAGCAAGGATACTTACAACAAGTTCCGAATTATGTGTGGGATAGTTCTTCTCATGAGTCCGTAATTGCCTAGATATGTAGACAATTATTTTCCCATGTTGTTGAAGAATACAACCCAGTCTTTTTCCTGAGACATCTCTGTAGATGGTGAAACCACCGGATCCTGCGGGTAGCGCAAGGATTGGTAAGCTTCTTCTACAGCTTCTTAAATGCGTCCAGACAAACTCTTCATTCTTTCGAGTCAGCTTCATCATCGACTCAGCAATCTTGGCGAATTCCTACACAGATTCCAGTAGTATCCCATCAAGTCCAAGAAACCATTGAACTTAGATATACGACTTCTCCACAGCGGCTATCTATCTAGAGTCTATCAAATTTTCTTCTCTTGTGACATTATGGCAAAAACCACATTGTCTAAGAAAATTCATGTCTTGATAGCTTACCAAAAACTTCTTCAAAGTTCCTAGAAATTTCTCAGATGCTCTTCATGTTCTTCTTCAGTCCTTGAGTATATCAGATTTTTGTTATCTAAAGAAAAGACAACAAACTGATTCAATTACTCATAAAAAGACTCTGTTCATGAGATTCATGAACACAACATGAGTATTCATCATTCCAAGAGACATGATCCAAAAATTCAACTACCAGTATTTGGTGTTGAATGTCGTCTTGAGAATGTACTCCTTCATGATCTTAATCTGATGGTAGTCAGTTCTTAAGTTAATCTCCGAAAACCCTTAAGTTCACTCAACTTGGATAGATCATCAGTCGAGAAAAAGTAATTCTTCAGTGCCCTGATAGTCTACTCTCATCCATATTGTTTTATCCTTCTTGGATACAAACAAGACTGATGCTTCTTAGAGTGAAGCTCCGTCTTATATGAAACCCAACACCTTTAGTCTATTGATCTAATCCTTCATTTCCTTGGCTTCCTTCAGGTCGATTCTATAGTATCACTTAGTCATAGGGAAAGAGCTAGGTACTAGGTTAATGGAATATTTCTATGCATAGGGTAATCCAGAAATTATTAGGGAAAACTTCTATCATGAAGATGTAACTAAGATTTTTATTCATATAAGAGAATTACAACAAAACTCTCATAATTGATCTAGGGACATCTTGTTACAGCTTCTTAATAGATAATACTACTCAGCAGTCCTAAGTACTATTCTTCATGGTTCTGGTTCTTGCTTGGGCATCTCCATTTTCTTCCTCTTCTATGATCCTTGATTCTGCTTCATCCCTTCCTACGGTCTGTTGGATAGAGTCCTGAGGTTGTGGCATAATAGACGCTCCGATACGATGATAAGATAAGAGGCAGTCCTTAACTTGATGTTCAGCAGATCCACACACCAAACATTGCCTTAATCTCTTGCGACAAATGTTGGCTTGGTGACCAGGTCTCTTACAGTAGGCACAATCCAAAAGCTTCTTGCAATATGGTTGTCGGACAGGGCCCAAATATCTTCTATTCTCATGGGTATCCCTCCTAGGACGAGGTTCCGCTCCAACTTGGTTTAAAATGGCTAAGGTTGCGTCGTTGATATTCTTCATGACTTCTCTCGAGATATCCATCTGTTCAGCTTGAATCTTCTGATACTCTAGGATTTCTTGAAATAGAGCAACCATCTGAGAGGTGTTCTCTGGTACTGGTGAAGCAACATGAGTGGGTACTTCCTCAAAGAAAAGTAACCCAGTTAGAGGAGAGGTAGGATTTGCCAGTGTGGGGAAAACTTCACTGGATGATTGGTGAGGATGATCAATCAGCTGGTTGGGTGAAAAGCTCTGACTTGACTGAAGAGGCGGGGTTCGATCCGGAGATGATACCACATCGCCAGCAGAGTTGGTTTTGTCAGTGGTCATTCTCTGGAAGGTTTAGGATGCAAGCATAAGCAAGGTAACCTACCAGTCTATAATAAAAATATTTATCATATATAAATCGGTCCTATGTTGTGGCAATTTTGATGTTCTAGTGTTCCTAATTGTTTCTAGTTTTCCTAAATTGTTGATTTAGTAGACCTGCATGGGCCACCACTAAAAACATGTCACGACCCGGTCCCCAAATACTTGGGTCGAATCGGATCATGCCCAGCCTGCACCGTTGATGAGACGGCGGCAGTAAGCTGTAATCCATATTGCAGGTAAATCAACAACAAGTTTGAATTTAAAAGTTGCCACAACATTTATTCGATAATAAACTTGTCCAGTACAAAAGTTTAAAAGATCCAAAAAACTGAAATAAGACTAGCTAACACCAACAGCATCTAAGGAGACGCCGATCCATCGTCGTCAGGTAGTACCGCCGGGTACCGAACAGGATTGTTGAACATTAGCTCTGTGCCACCAGATACTCTAGAAAGATCAACCTCAGAGTAACCTAAAATGTTGGTCTCCAGTCAGGAGTGAGCAAAGTACAGTTCATGCAAATTTTAACAATTAAAATGACAATTTATAACATGCATTTTTAAACAGTTTGAAAATGAACAATTTTGAAATAGTACAGTACAGTGATATGAATAGGTAAAGAATATGACCGGTTTGGGTACATTTGTATCCTAGCGATACGGTATGGCTTGTCCCCGTGTGAAGAGGGGAAAGCTAACACATTCATTATCCTAAGTTTGGATTTGGTCATATCCAGTACACTATTCCCCCAGTCCCCAACAATACGATCAATGCTCCCGAAGGAGTTCGTGTAAACAGTGGTTTAAACTTGCAATGAAACAATTATGAAAATAATTGTAAAATCTACATAAAATGTACTTGCCTTAAACTTTCGATTGAACAAGGTTGGTACTTCGGTATTCGAAAGGTCACGCTCTTCCTTGAATTCCTACATTCCGGAAAAACTTTGTCTCAGAGCCAAACTTAGAGTTATCTAGTTACAATCTCTATTTGTCTTTCCTAGTCAATTTTAGTCTTGCATTAACCAATACCAACATCACAATCAAAGCACGTTTTTCTAGTGTGTTATATTTTAAAGAAAATTCCAATTTCTATTCTATTTCGGAAAACTCGTAATTTACCAATTTATTGGAAAAAAGATTGGTATTTCTTTTATGACTATATATATAAAATATATTTTCTTAAATGAGAAAATCGTGAATTTCTAATAAATATAAATATTTAAAATTAATCCTACGCGTTCATACAACCCAATAAAATAAAATTACTTCCTACTTATTACAGGCCTGGCCTTATGCCCTTACAAATTTAATTACAAATTAAAATAAGAAGAAACTTGTTAGTCTTGAAAATTACCTATAATTAAATAATAAAACTAACAATTGCCAATTTAAATTATATAAAATATATGAGTCTCAGACTCTGGTCCAGTCGTCATGTTCAGCTACTCTGCCTCAACGTCCGGTCGTACCGGTGCGTTTGCATTTCGCTGGGGCCCACTGACCAATGTGGTCGTCGCCCAAAAATATTAATAAAATAATATTTTACCGAAAATTTATTTTGAAAATCATTTAATAATTTTTATAAAAATTTCGGCAACATTTCCTCTGTTTTCGGTCAACCCAAAAACTGGGAAATGCTTCCGATATACCTGCAAAATAATTCCCAACCCAAATATATATGAACTTCCACAGAATGAATTTTTTTCTCCGAAACCAATTCAGTATCCCAAAAATGAAAACGGAATTCCCGAAATATCGGAAAACCCGAAACCATATCGGAAACCCAAAACAATATCAGAAAATTTTCACAGAACTCAAACTTCCCAAAGGGAATAAACCACAGGATACATATCCGAACCCCATCACAGGGACTAGAAAACCAATTATATTAAATTTTATACCTCCAAATTATTCCCGAAAATTCTCGGAAAACCCGAGAATTGAAAACACAGAACCTTCTCCGAAATGTTCTCGGAAATCCCGCGAATATCACAGAACTTTGTTCTGTGCTAAATAATCCAATTATTCACAGAATCAAACCATCAGCAAAACATTTCCGAAGAAACTTCGGAAAAACTAAATCGATAACATAAACGTAACGTTACCGAAAAATCCGAATTCTCGAAGAATTCAGTTGGACCAATTTATCATCATAGACAAGAAAAATCCGAATTAAATATGAAATCCAGAGTTTACCCAACCCGATGGCGAAACGGAAACTCCGGAATACGTGGAACGTGTTCAACAGCAGATCGGGATAGCGGGAGCGAACGGGGACGAACGCCGACAGCGAACGGTGGCGCGGTGGCGGGCGGCCGCTAGAAAAGGGCGCCGGATCGGAAATTTCGCCGGGAAGCGGCGCCGGTGATCGGACGCGCCGGCTTGGGTTCGGCTGGCGCTGGAGGGGCGGCCTCGGGGAGAGGTGCTCGGCCCAGAGGGGTCGACCGAACAGATCGCCGGAGACAGTGGTGGCCGGAGTTAGGGATTTGGAAAAAAAAACTTTGGGGAAAAAAATGATGGTGGTGAAGAATGGCTAGTAGGGATGGTTTATATAGGAAGAAAGGGATGGAAGTTACCACATGAAGAAGGTGGAGAGCCATGACCGGCCAGAAGGTGGTCGGTCGCCGGTTACCGGCGGTTACGCCGAGGAAGGGTCGGCCAACCGAAGAGACTTCGGTTTCCATAAACCAACAGAGAATGGAAATGAGACTTAATGTCTCACTCTCTCTCTCCCTCTCTGACAATGAGTTTTAAAGAGAGGTTAATGGGTTTACAATTGGGCTTTAAGCTTAATGGATGGTTTGGGCTTGATTCACTAATGTTATAAATTGGTTTAAAACAAAAGAAAACAAATGGGCTTAAGGCTAACTATGGACTTGGGACTTGGTTGAACTAAAAGTTTGTGTAAAATTATTTGGTCCAAATGGAAAAATAGCTTAAATTTCTAATAATTTAAAACTCTAAAAATATTTTATGTTCCAATTGGGTTTAAACCGGATTCGGATCTGGGCTATCAGACAAAAGTCCATGTTATTTATTTTGAAAAATAATTTTATACCTAATAATAATAATTTTAATATTTAATCTATCAATTTAAAATGATAACGTTATTCTAATAAAATAAAATTAACATGCAAATTAAAAGTACGGGTTTCACAGATGGCGAAAATGGGTTATGATCTAGCCACTGCCCCAGGTTTGAACTCAGGCAAGGGACTCCGAGCACCTTTGGCCATCACCATGAGACATAATCAATCTCGTGTTGGCCTTGGTTTCTGGAATGAAGCTTTCATCAAACATAAAAGAACTAAGAGCAAAATAAAGAATTGCAACATGGTTTCCATAGACCTTGAACCAGAATCTGAAGTTAAAGTTCATGCTGGAACTCGGTCTGGAAAAGTATATCTGAAAGATTATGCTGAAGTTCCTGAAGAAATTTCTGACGTTCCTCCGGTTACAGCTTCAATTCCAGTCTCTACTGAAGAGCCTTTAAATGTTCCTGTTGAGACAGTTCCTTCTAAACCAACAGCAGCTGACAAAGGCAAACAACAAGTCCGCTTCGACAAACCATTGAAGAAGTCATCTCCTACAGGACTTGAAAAGCCTTATAATTTTGATATATTGGCTCAACTAGCCAATACCCCAGCTAAATTATCAATCTTCGAGCTCTTACGCCTCTCTAAAGAGACTCGAGAAACTTTAAGTGAAGCACTGCTGCAAGCAGAAACCTGCTTAACTCTTCTCAAGAAGTTGGAAACAAGACCTATTTCTCATTGCCATAATGTATTGGAATTTATTCCAAACATTACCTTTACGCAGGACGATATGCTGCTAGAGGATAATCGACATGACCGTCCTTTATATCATACAAGATATATTGATTCTATGAAGGTTGATCGTTTACTGATTGATCCAGGATCCGCTCTCAGTATTATGCCAAAGGCTATGTTAGATGCATTGAAGATACCTGTGCATAGTCTCTCCAGCACTATCACTACCATCTTGGGATTCAATCAAGGAAAAAGTGAGCCTTTAGGCAAGATTCGCCTTAAATTTCAAATAGGCGATCTTCGTACTAAGGTTACTTTTTACATCATCGACAATCATGGTTGCTCATACAATGCTCTATTGGGGAGACCTTTCTTGCATGAACATAATGTCGTTCCTTCAACCCTTCATCAGTGCTTCAAATATGTTGATGATAATGGAGAGGTTCAAAAAGAAGTGGCAGATCTTTACCCATTCAAAGGAGTCGAAGCTTACTTCAATGACGCTCGCATGTACAAAGATGAATACTCGAAAGTCTTGCAAGCTATGGATAATGAAGATGAGACATCCAAAGTTGACACTTTTATTATTCCTGTAAAAGGGCGTATCACTCCTCCGCAGTCTGTTAGATCATCTGAAGAAGTCTCACTGATAATTCCGGTCAGTGGACGTACTACTTCATCATCTGCCCAGGGATCACTGATAATTCCTGTCAGTGGACGCACTACTGCACCATCTTCCCAAGCTTCACAAAGTTCGCTGATCATTTCTGTCAATGGACTCATCACTCCCCCTCCATCTTCTCAGGCTAGATCAGATACTCTAGTCATTCCAGTCAGTGGACGCATTACTTATCCAAGGTCTTCTTTAAGGGAGCTCACCTCTTCTGAGCCTTTTGTTATCGATCTTAATCGAAACAAAAATTCTAACTGTTCTTCTTCCTCCCCCTTTGTCATTAATCTGACTAAGTCTGATAAGGCTCAGCATTCTGTTGTAAATACAGCATCTAGTATTAATGAAGCATCTCCTTTGCAGTATATTGATGTTTGTGGTTATGTACAAAGTTATTTACAATTGCTAAATAGCTTAGAGCCACTAACTATAGGGGTTGTTCAAGCTCTTCATACAGACATATCATTAGACTCTATACAGAAATCATACTTTGTGGTCCCCAGTCGAAAGAAGGGAGAAAATCCAATATTTTTCTATAAAGGACCTCAGAATCCTTCTAACTTGGAAGAAGATGATATAAATGACGATACTGGAAGGTTACAACTGCGTCGCTACAGTCAACAATCCAAAAATATCATCAAAAATATGGGTTATGACTTTAGAACCAGTCTCAATAATGGAAAAGGAAGAAGAATGCCTGTTCGAATTCCTCCATTAAAATACGGAAGGACAAAATGTGGTTTAGGTTATATTGCTCCTACCCCTTTTGTCAACATAGTCCATGAAGAGTCAAAATTCAATAAAGACGAACAATCTGAAGATGAACTATCTGAGTCTTCTGATTCTCTCTCTTGGGATTCTGACACGAGTGTTGGCGATCTTTATCGCTCTATTCTATCCATCAATATGGTCTCTGTTGATGGCCCACAAGAAAATGATGAAGATGAGGATGATTTTGAAATATCACCCGAATCAGAACAATGGGCTCAAAGATTAGATGATCAATGGGAATTCAGGTTCGAGCAGAGGGAACCTCCTACTGAAGATAAACTGATCCAAATTGATGTTGGTGAAGAAGGTTCTCCTAAACCAATATTTATCAGTGAGAGTCTTTCAGAAATAGATAAGCAAGACATGATCAAGCTTATTCGTGATTATATCGATGTCTTCGCCTGGAGCTACGAGGATATGCCAGGACTAGATCCGAAGATCGCAATGTACAAACTCAATATCATGCCAAATGCTAAACCGATCAAACAACAACAACGACGATTTCGTCCAGACATTATGGATGCAATTGAAGCTGAAGTCAACAAGCTTATGGCTTCTGGATTTATTCGAGAGGAACAACATCCTGACTGGGTGGCTAACATTGTTCCTGTCCTTAAAAAGACTGGCAAGATCCGAGTCTGTATAGACTTTCGCGATCTCAATGCAGCTTGTCCCAAAGGCGAGTTTCCTCTTCCAATTACTGATGTCATGATCGACAATACATGTGGTTTCGAACGAATGTCATTTATGGATGGGTATTCGGGATACAACCAGATCAAAATGTTTCCAGATGATGAAAAACACACTTCCTTCAGAACGCCGATCGGTACATACTGTTATATAGTGATGCCATTTGGTCTCAAGAATGCAGGAGCAACATATCAGCGAGCAATGAGCACTATATTTCGTAAACATCTCCGAAAAATAGTCGAATGCTATGTTGATGATATTGCAGTCAAAAGTCGACGAAAGGAGGATCATATCCAAGATTTGAAGACTATCTTTGATTTAATGCGTCAGTATCAACTTAAAATGAACCCTACTAAGTCCTTCCTGGGCGTCTCTAGTGGTAAATTTCTCGGCTTCGTCATTACCGCTAAAGGTATACACGTGGATCCCGAGAAGATCAAAGCCATCCAAGAGATGCGTCCTCCACGCACCTTAAAAGAGCTACGAGGATTTCAAGGAAGAATTGCTTATATCAGGAGATTCATTTCCAATTTATCAGGACGCTGCAGACCATTCCACAAACTTCTGAAGAAAGGTGTATCTTTCATCTGGAACGAAGAATGTCAAAAAGCATTTGATGACATCAAACAGTACCTCATGAACCCTCCAGTTTTGGTACCTCCCATCTCGGGAATACCATTTTTTCTATATGTTCGAGCTATGGATCATTCTCTTGGGGCATTACTCGCCCAGAAAAATAAAGATGGTCATGAACAGGCCATTTATTATCTCAGTCGCACAATGACAGGCGCTGAACCGCGTTATTCTCCAATCGAGAAAGAATGCCTAGCATTAATGTTTGCTGTTCAGAAAACGCGACATTATATTATCAGTCAAACGATTCATGTCATTTTCAGAGTGAATCCCATCAGGATTATGATGAAGAAACCTGGTATTCTCAACTCCAGACTAGATAATTGGGGAATCTTGTTAGCCCAATATGACATGTATTATATTCCTCAGAAGTCAGTTAAAGGACAGGCTCTTGCTGATTTTCTAGCAGCTCATGCAGTCCCAGAAGATTCTAAATTATATGATGAGATTCCCGATGAAGTTCTAGATTCAAATCTGGTTTCTGAAGAAGTTCCTACCTGGCGTCTATTCTTTGATGGAGCATCTAGAATAGGTCCTAACGGCGATATTATCGCCGGAGTTGGAATTGTTCTTGTATCCCCAGAGGGATTAACTATTCAGAGGGCTTATTCTCTGGATCAATCATGTTCAAATAATGTTGCAGAATACAATGCGTTGCTCATTGGTCTTCAACTCGCTAAACATCTGGATGTTCAATATTTAGAAGTTTATGGAGACTCTAAGCTTATCATCAATCAGATCAGAGGAACGTATGAAGTTCGTCATCAAGATTTGATACCTTATCATCGAATAGCACTCTCTATGGCCTCCTCCTTTGAAGGTTTCTTTATCGAACATGTTCGACGAGCCTATAATACAGAAGCTGATGCTTTAGCTAATCTTGCTGCTGTATTAGCCATACCAATCAGACGTCAGCAAGTGACAGTGGTTTATAACCGAGAACTATTCTGCGTTGAAAATAATCTAGCTTTGGTTTTTTCCCATAATCCAGACGAAGATTCTCTCAACTTTGATGCTGAATTAAAATTTGACAAAGTGTCCTTGTCTTCTTCCGATTCTACTATGGAATATGTCTTTTCTAACAAAATAGACACCGTAACTGAAGACTGGAGACGTCCGTTTCTGGACTTTGTGTTGTATGACATACTTCCTGATAACCCGAGTGAAGCAGCATCTATCCGGCGCCGGTCTCTCAGATTCTATTATAATCATACTACGAAGACACTATATCGTCGAGCCTATGACGGTCTTCTCCTTCGATGCATCGCTGGTGAAGAAGCACAACAGATAATCCGTGAAGCACATGATGGCGTCTGCGGAGCTCATCAACCAGGTCCTAAACTTCAAGATCGTATCCGACGTATGGGTTATTATTGGCCCACGATGGTAGCTGATACCATTCAATATGCTCGGAAATGTAAAGCCTGTCAAATTCATGCAGACTTTATCCATCAACCATCGGAGTTCTTACACCCAGCAGCGGCATCATGGCCCTTTGAAGCTTGGGGTATGGACGTCATCGGTCCTATCAATCCACCATCATCAAAAGGACATCGGTTTATTCTAGCAATAACTGATTACTTTTCTAAATGGGCTGAAGCAATCCCGTTATCAGACGTCAAGACTTCTAATGTTATCAACTTTGTCAAACATCATGTCATCTATCGATTTGGTGTTCCTCGGCGTATTATCCATGATGATGGACTACAGTTCGTCAGCCAAAAATTTACTCGATTCTGTGATGATCATCGGATTAATAATCTGGCTTCTACAGCATATAATCCAGCAGCCAATGGACTAGCAGAGGCTTTCAACAAAACAATCATCAAACTCTTGAAAAAGTTCGTTTCTTCCAATAAACGTAACTGGAGTGAGAAGCTTGGTGAATGTTTATGGGCTTATCGTACCACAGTTCGCAATGCGACCGGATGTACACCTTTCTCTTTGGTATATGGGTGTGAAGCTGTTCTTTCCTTAGAGATTCAAATTCCTTCTTTAAGGATAGCAATCGCTAATGAACTCACTGCAGAGAACAATGATCGTCTTCGACTTCAAGAGTTGGAAGCTCTAGATGAAAAACGATTGTATGCGCAACAAAATATCGAGCTATATCAAGCCCGAATCTCAAAAGCTTTTAATCGGAAAGTCAAAGTCAGAACATATCAAAAGGAAGAATTGGTCCTTACTGTCAGACGTCCGATGACCATGACACATATGAGCAAAGGCAAATTTGACGCGAAATGGGAAGGCCCATTCGTAGTAAACAAAGTCTTCTCTAATGGAGCATATCAGCTTGCCTCTATGGACGGGAAAGTCACGATGATGCCTATCAATGGCAAATTCTTAAAGAAATATTATGTATAAATAATATTTTCATTACTCCCCAGCAAATGTAAAATCAAAAATTTATTCTTCTCTACAAAAGCTATTTCGATATCATTATCTCCAGCGGAAACTGATATTCTACCATGTATCATTTTCCCAGAGAATTTGATATTTTGTCTTATTAGATTCCCAGTGGATTTAATAAAGATCTTGTATAAGAAAATCATGTCCATATCACCTCTGAATTTTCTATCTCAATATATCATATTTATGAAAATGGTATTTAGTCTTTCTGATTTCTGAGTCAAAAGATCAATGAATAAAGGCAAAAAAATATAAAGTGGGAAGGATCTATCGCAAACAAAGTTTCCTTAAACGGAGTTTATTTGAGACAAATTCTTCAAGAAAAAGAGTACATCATCATGGAAGATCACTGTAATCCCTTTCATATTTGGGACGAGGACCACATACATAATCAGCAAAAGAATTGAGTACATCTTTTCTTGACCGCACCAAGAATTGACAGGCAGCCAGCCTCATTGCTTCTTCTTCTTCGGTTTCTCCTGGTTCGACCAGTCCAGGATATCTTTCGGCGGCTTGGGAGTAGATGAGCTTTCGCCCATTTCCTTCTTCTGCGGAGGTGGATGTTCTTTAACACCTTCAGTAGCTTCGGGGGCGACTTCAGCCTTCTTTATATTCTCTTCAGAAGACATTGTGGATAAAATGCGATCCTTCTATTCAAATATATGCTCTATTTATAGGCATATGGTTACAAGGATCGAAGGGACGTATTCTTTCCCGATATTCAGTTCATCCATTCATTTCTCTCACATTCATCCGACGTTTCACATGTTCATTAATACTTAACGGTTCATCCGTTCATTTATTACATTCACTCGACAGTTCATTTGTTCATCATTTCCTAACGGTTCGTCCGTTCATAATCTTCTATCAATTCATTAAGTGGGGATTCGTTATTGATCACGTTTTCATAACCTCTGAATCAATTCCGAATCTACTTACTCATTTGTCATGTTTTGACCTCTGCATAGACATCAATCTATTTTCTTTCGAGTTCCTATATATTATCATGTCCATAATACCTCTGATAATATCATATACTCTAAAACAGAAAAGATGATTTTTATTATCTATCATGTCCACAATTCACCCACAAATACAAATCATTGAGCGAAGAAGAATTGTCATTTCCATTCCCATTTTCATAAAAAGTCTATTACATTTCTTAGACTTTCCTACAAATCATAATGGAAATCTATTACAAATCTTGGATTTTCATTCTATGTACAACTGAGATCTATTTCTTCTTGGATCTTCTCTGGCAATCTCGTTGTTTGTGGCAATTCCTGGGTGTCCAGCAGGAATCAAACTCTGGTCTTATCTCTCAGACGAGAGGAGAACCACAGAGTATGGCAACACGATGGCGTGTTGCTGCCAATACAGCGCGTGGAGGAACGGCGGCACCTCAAGCAGATAGGAATGTATCCAAACCTTGGGATACAATTCCTAGTTCTGCCGTGAAAGGAACTCTACTACCCGATTTCTCGGGGTAGAGTTGACTCCACCATCCAACTCTCGTGTATAAAGGCTCTTCCTACCATCTGAGGAAGACCCTTCTATCACACGAAGAGTTCTGAGTTGTCTGATATACGCATCAAAAGCGTATGAGCTCCCTGATGTAGATGTCAGAAGAACATTGTCCACAGCATCCATATCACCAATGCCAGTTCTGAAGAAGGTTTTCAGCCAAAATTCTGCAAGAAATAGTAAAGAAAAATCAGTTAACAGAAACTGGCCAAGCAAAGACAGATGCATTCTGTTCATTTCGGGAAGATGAATTTGTCCTTAGCAAACAAAAATTTCGATGCGTGTATATTGAACTTACCGCTGAGTTTGCTGCTAAGGATTGACAGATCCATGTCTGGTAGCGTGCACAGAGATTTGACATCAGACAACATGGCTTTCCTATTTTCTTCTCATAGAAAAATTCATTCTCAGAAGAGAGGAAGAAGAATGGGAAGATGAGTTTGCGTGGAGTTCATCCATCTATTTAAAGTATGGAGCATGAACCTATTCTTGGAAAGGATCCGCATGAATAGCGCTCGTAAACATGGAATGAATGACACGTGTACTTTGGAAACCAGCACAGCCTTGGAAATATTCAAAGAATGCTTTCCAAAACGTTGGAAGATAGCGTAACTTACGGGCTATTTATTGGTGCACGCTATTCATTGGTGTACGTTATTTAACGTAAATCACAATGTTAAAGGACATCGTAATTTATAGCGTAACATACGCTGATATACGCTATTCAGTGGAATTCACAAAACATTGGAAAATAGCGTAATATACGCTATTTCATTGGCATACGCTATCTAGCGTAACTTACAACTTGGAAGACGGCGTATTGGACAGTTATTCATCGGTGCATGTTAGTTTTCAACACAGAAAATTCTTGAATATTCATTTTCATTAAAGGCACTGATGGCCCTACAAAACAAAAAGAGAGAGGGAAAGAAAGGGGTGCAACAAAGTCACGCTCTATTTTCCAGAGCGACTAAGCTTGACGCCTAACTTTTCTACGCTTTGGACCCCCAAGCGGTGTAACAGAGCAACGAACATTTTACGCTTCTCTGCGAGGCTCTGCCCATCAGAAGAAGAGGAGCCGTCCAGACCAAAGTAGCCCAAGAAAATCTTGGCTAAATGCATAGGGTCATCCTTGAGCTCGACGACGACAGGTTCGGGTTCTTGGCCCCCAAAAGTGGGGTCACCATGGGAACAGAATCCCAACTTATGTGCTTCTTCTTCAGCAGCTTCCTTTGGAGTCATGGTTGCAAAAGATGAAAGCCAAAAATTGAATTCTCTCGGTTTATATAATAGAGCTTGCTGGCTGTTCATATTCTTCTATCAGATTCAATCAATCTCGAAAAATGAAGAGTCATCATGACATTTAATGAACTCATGCCAGCGTGTCAGGACTCATTCCCACTTTCTGTTCAAAGTAATTTCGAACTTTTGAAACTCATAAAGTTCAAAAACTTTGAAGGAGGTCTTGTAGGATGTGGAAAATTATGACACGCTGTCATTTTCATCCATACGCTTAAAGACAGATGTCAGTTGAAGCCATACGCTCATTCAAAAGCCATACGCTCAGTAAATATTTTATTATTTACTGAAGTGACAGCACAGCATATGTTTAAATGAGGAATCAAAGACAGCTGTCACGAGAAAAGTAACCGTCGTATAGGTTTTCGAAGAGCCGGTTTTGTCTTCTACGAGAACAACTCAGCAGCCTTCATAAATACAAAAGCCATCATTACTGTCAGTTTTGACAGTCTGTCAGCCGTCAAATCCGCAGTCACGACGCTCGAGAAGATTTTGTCAGTTATGGGAAGCTATGGTGTACCAAAGAAGATTGATGATAGCCACGTGGCCACTTCTCCAGCGAGCGTATGGACCTCACATGACTCCTTCTTCATCCAGTCAAGTGAGCGTATCTACCTCACATGACTCCTTCTTCACACAGTCAAGTGAGCGTATGGACCTTACATGATTTCTTGTTAACTAAGCGAGCGTATGACCTCACATGACTCCTTGCCCATAAAGTGAGCGTATGATTTTCCTATGGCACTACGCTGTCCAAGTCAGCGTATAAACTCTCCTTCAACAAGGCAGCGTATTACAGCAACCATATCCAGGATTACAGTCAACACACGTTCTCACGTGTCCTGTACCAGTTATCCACTTCTCTAGAAGTTATGCAACGTGGCATCCAGGCCATCAATCTCTCCTGAACATGCTCCACTACTTTCAACCGCACGCTAATGTGTCTCCATCAGAATTTGCCACGCGTCCCTGCAGTTATGCACACGTCAAGTAACTACCTGAGCGTATGCTTAAGGACAGTTATCCTGAACTCTATAAAAAAGAGTTTCTTCATCTTCATCAGAGACACAGGTCATTTTCAGAGAGAACAGAGAGATTGCCCAGTTGCTGTCCAAGTTCTTCAAAGTTTGAGTTTTCTTCATCGCATCGTCCAAGGGATAAAGTAATCGTCTTCTAGATTAGATTCCTACAGTTATAATTTTCTCAGATACAAAATAAATAAAGTGAATTTATTTATAGAAAACAAGGACGATATGAAGGATTAAACCAGTAAGTAAGAGAATATAATAATAGAGCTCTGCTTTCCACTAGGATTCACATAACATCACGACACTTCGAACCAACCTCCCAACCAAACAAGGACAGAAGTTGGCCCGTCATGTCCTGACATTCTGATCATCTCAGTTAGGCAACAGAGTAGGTACAGTACACAAACAAATCATCTTGAATGGCCAATCAACTACTACGGCTTGCTATTATGAGTCCCAAGTTATCCTGGAATTATGCAAATAGGGATTCCTCAGTTCTTACTATGTGCGAGCAAGGCTAGTCTATCCAATCAATCAATTGCGCCAATCATGTAATTAGACGAGTCCCAGCGGGACGCCTGCCGTTAATATAGTATGTACAATTTAATAATATAAGCAGATACCATTCCCTGCCCGTGTGACAGATTTACAGTATCTGTAGGAACCAGCCGGCCTGTCGGGCACTACTAGTCCCAAGAGGGATGCCATGTAAGAACTCGGGAATCCATTCTCTCCATACCATCATTATTTTATTTAACTTAAAGCCTCTATGTTAAGCGAAATCCCATGCCGTGGATCATGGTCATTCAAATGAGTACTTTTATACGGGGTACGATATGCGCAACTCTACAACGATACCCGTGCGGCTATGTTGTAGGTCTTACATAGCGTAATGCAACAATCAAATCTAACCACGGAATAATCATGCCTTGACCATAAAGTACACATGCTATTTTTGTAAGATAAATAAATAACTAAATAAATAAATAAATAATTTGAAACCTGCATGTGCCTGTATGCCAATATTCGGGATCGGCTAATCGATTACAATAGTTCATTACATGAACGTGTCTCATTCATTCAATTCAATAAGACGACTAGCCAGTCTCTTAGTTCCAACTAGGAACGCATGATCAATTATTAGTCAATGTCACAATCATTATCAATGGTAACAAGGCATGAAAGTCAATTAGTATTACATGGGGTCGAGCCTATAACTCCTCAGAGTTAAGTTCTAGTCATACTGGGTATCCATGGATCAATCAAGACACATGACATATTCCACATAACAATCTGTATTAACAATATTAACATATCATGATTTTCGAGTTCATGCCAAAAGGCGTAAGGATATAATAGAAGAATTATCATGCCATCATTAAATGAATAAGTTATAGAGCAAATAGTAACACCCAGGTTAGAAAGTCACGCCAAGTTAGTAGGTTATACTAAGGCCAACAAGTCACGCCAACAAGTCTAGGCTAAGGCCAACAAGTCACGCCAAGTCTAGCAGGAGTGAGCGTGAAAAGTGATGCACGTTGGCACGCACAGTGTGAGCGTGAAAAGTAAGCATGGAAAATGGGCGTAAAAAGTGATAAGAAATTCACGCACGCATGCAAAGATGGTACGTAACTCAAAATTCACGCTGACATGTAAGGACGTGTGCGTGACTAAAAATACATGCAGACACGTAAAGACATGTACGTGACTGAAAATACACGCAGACACGTAAAGACGTGTGCGTGACTGAAAATACACGCAGACACGTAAAGACATGTGCGTGACTGAAAATTCACGCACGTTCGTCAAGACGTGAGCGTGACTAAAATTCATGCAGACACGTAAAGACATGTGCGTGACTGAAAATACACGCAAACACGTAGAGACGTGTACGTGACTGAAAATACACGCAGATACGTAATAACGTGTGCGTGACTCAGAAACCTTCGTCCCAAGCCAGAAATGAAGTTCCCATGGTTCAGAACCCATGGACAACTGAGAATACACGCCAAGTTGGGAGATCAAACCCATGGACAACCGAATACAACAACTTAGATCTAGAAGAAACAAGCCACAGAAATAAAAAATGCTAAGTACTAAACTCTCTCAGGATCATGAGAGAAAGAATAATGAACCATAAAAATGGTTCTCCAAGCAAGAAGCAAGATTGCACTTGCCTGCTGTTGGGTTGGTGGAGAGAGTGATGAGAGGAAAAAGAAGAAGTAATGGTGAAAAAGAGTAATGAGGAGAGAGAAGGGGATGGAAGCTTTAAATAGGGAAGGGTGGTAGGTGGGGTTATTGGGTCGGGTTGAACCACCATGAACCCGAAAAACCCTCCATGAACCCGAACCACAAGCAAGACTAAAGTAGAAAATAAATGCAGGAATAAAATTGCAGGAAATAAATGCAGATAATTAAAATTACAGGAAATTAATTAACATGAAATTAAAGGAATTTAATTACAGGATAATACATGATAAATACTAAATAAATATACATGAGTTGTACATGTATAAAAATACGCATTCTGGGAACAGGGAGTGACATCTCTATCCACCTTAGAAAAATTCCGTCCTCGGAATTTCAAATCCAAGCAGGTAGAAATATCGGAGCTAAACTAATACAAGTAATTCTAGTGAGCAAGCAATCATTTTACCATATCAAAAGCAAGTACTATATATGTAAATTCATCAATCCATGATATCAAGTAGCTCTACCCATAAGGTGACAAGCATGAAGAATCAGGACAATCAAGGTATACAGAAAGAAATATACCTTGTGAGTCAAACAGGTGTGGATACCGTGATCGGATATCATCCTCACGTTCCCACGTTGAATCTCCCAAGGAGTGATGACCCCAAGCAACACGGACAAGACTAATTATTCGGTTCTTGAGTATCTTCTCTCTTCGGTCCAAAATGGATACAGGCTGTTCCTCGTAAGACAGGTTGGTACCAACAACCAGCTCAGAATGATCGAGGACATGGCTTGGGTCCGATACATACCTACGTAATTGAGATACATGAAACACGTCATGCACCTCTCATAACGAAGGCGGGAGGAATAAACGATACGCAACATCGCCTATCCGATCAAGGATAACAAATGGGCCCACGTACCGCGGACTCAATTTCCCGCGAACGCCAAATCTAATGACCCCACGAGTAGGTGAGATCCGCAAGAATACGTGGTCCCCAACAGAGAACTCTAACGGCCTACGATGCTGGTCCGCCCAATGACGATGTCGGTCCTGTGCAACTCGAAGTCGCTCTCTAATTTCCTTAATCACTTCAACCGTCTGAATAATCATTTCTAGGCCTAACATCTTCCTCTCTCCGATATCATCCCATGCAATCAGTGACCTGCACTTCTTACCATATAGTGCTTCAAATGGCGCCATCTGGATACTGGCTTGATAACTATTGTTGTATGAGAACTCGACTAAGTGCAGGTGACTCTCCCAAGACCCTCCAAAATCTAGAGTGCAAGCTCGTAATATATCTTCTAAAGTCTGAATCGTTCTTTCTGATTGCCCATCCGTCTGCGGATGGTAAGCCGTGCTAAACCTTAACTTGGTACCCAGACTATGATGTAACCTTTTCCAGAAATGTGATATAAAGTGGGTATCTCGATCCGACACAATACTGACAGGGACTCCATGCTGCCTGACTATCTGTCGTATATACAACTCTGCCAACTTTTCTGTAGATTGTCCTACTCTGAAAGGAAAAAAATGTGCTACCTTCGTAAGTCGGTCCACTATTACCCAAATAGCGTCCTTACCACTTGGTGATCTCGGTAACCCGGTCACAAAGTCCATTATAATATGCTCCTATTTCTATTCCGGAATAGGAAGCGGTTGTAATAACCCAGCTGGCCTCTGCTGTTCTGCCTTTACTTGCTGACATACCAAGCAACGGAAAACAAATCTAGCTATCTCCCTCTACATCCCGTTCCACCAGAAATGCTGTTTGATATCTTGGTACATCTTGGTCCCTCCAGGATGAATAGAATACTGAGAACTATGAGCTTCTGCCATAACCTCCTATCTGATATCTCCACTAGGCACACATAGACGTGATCCAAACCTAAGTGTACCATCTTCATGAATTCTCATCTCCTTCCTGAGCCCTGACTCACATTCTGCCCTAAGCTTCTGAATCCTTGGGTCTTGTGCCTGAGCTGCCTTGATCCTGCCTACCAAGTCGGATTGAACTTGCAGACTTGTTAGAACTCCTACATCACGAAGAAGTATAACTTTGATGCCCATCTCCTGAAGGTCTTCTAAGATATGCCTTTGCGTTGTCAACATAAATGCGTCGCCTCTCCTGCTGAGAGCGTCTGCCACTACATTAGCCTTGCCTGGATGATACTGAAGCTCCACGTCATAATCCTTAATCAACTCCAACCATCTTCTCTGCCTCATGTTCAGCTCCTTCTGAGTAAAGATGTACTTCAGACTTTTATGGTCTGTGTACATGTCCACTCGGTCACCATATAAGTAATGCCTCCATAGCTTCAAAGCAAACACTACTGCCGCTAATTCTAAATCATGAGTTGGGTAATTCTTCTCGTGGTCCCGAAGCTGCCTAGATGCATATGCTATCACCTTCCCATATTGCATAAGGACACATCCAAGTCCTTTACCTGACGCATCACAATATACTGTAAAACCTCCGGGTCCAACTGGCAATGTAAGAATAGGTGCTGATATCAACTTCTGCTTCAAAGTCTCGAATGATGCCTGATATTCTGCCGACCAAACGAATGGTACATCCTTCCGCGTCAAGCGGGTCATGGGTGCTGAAAGCCTTGCAAAGTCTGACACAAATCTTCTGTAATATCCTGCCAATCCCAAGAAACTTCGCACATCTGCTACGGTCTTGGGTACTGGCCATCTTTCTACTGCTTCTACCTTCTTGGGATCTACTGCTACTCCAGCTCCTGATATGATATGACCCAAAAATGAAATATGATTCGACCAAAACTCATACTTGCTGAGCTTGGCATACAACTGGTTCTCTCTCAGAACCTGCAACACTTTCCTGAGGTGGTCTTCATGCTCCTCTTCACTAGCAGAGTATACGAGAATGTCGTCAAGAAACACAACGACAAACTGGTCTAAGTATGGCATAAAGATGCGATTCATCAAATCCATGAATATTGCTGGAGCATTGGTCAAACCAACGGCATTACTAAGAACTCATAATGCCCATACTTTGACCTGAATGCTGTCTTGGGAATATCTTCCTTCCAAACCCTCACCTGATGGTACCCTGAACGAAGATCTATCTTGGAGAAAACTCTAGCTGTGCTCAACTGATCAAATAAGTCGTCGATCCTGGATAATGGGTACTTGTTCTTCACTGTTGCCGCGTTAAGCTTCCTGTAGTCAATGCACAATCTGGACGACCCATCCTTCTTCCCCACAAGTACCACTGGTGCTGCCCATGGTGACACGCTGGCTTGGATAAACTTCTTCTCCTTCAGTTCCTCTATGTGCTGGTATACCTTGGCCTACTCTAAATCCGCCATTCTATAAACTCGATCAGATATCAGTTTAGTTCCTGGTGCCAATTCTATACTGAACTCAATATCTCTAACCGGTGGTAGACCTGGGAGTTCTTCGGGAAATACATCTAGAAATTCTTCAACTACCTTCGGAATCTGAACTTCTTCCATTGCCGTTATTACTTCCTGCTCTTGCTGAGTTGCCTCTGATCTGACTAAGGTGAACCGCTCTATGCCTGAAATATCAAAAGATACACTCCCTCTACGACAATCTATTGTCGCATGACTGTCTTTCAGCCAGTCCATGCTTAAGATAACGTCGAAATTTCCAACAGGAAATTCTATCAACCGGGCGGGTAAAGAATGCCCGCAAACTACAACGCTACATGCTAAAATAACTCTACTAACTCCTACGAGCCCATTACTAGTGAGTATATTCAACCTCCCTGGCAATGCCTCGAACTCCATCCCTAGTCGTGTCGCAAATTATACAGATATAAATGAATGGGATGCTCCCGAATCAAACGATGCTACTGCGGGATATGAGGCGACGAGAATGTTACCTGCCACAACATCTCCCGATGCCAATGCCTCCTCCAAGGACAGAGTGAATGCTTGCCCTTGACCTCCTTGCTGGTTTCCATGCTGCGGCCTAGCCTGATGCTGCTGTTGGCCCCTGCCTTGATGATGCTGGGGTGGTCTATGCTGGTGTTGCTGCATCGGCGGCCCCTGCTGTCGAAACATCTGAGCCTGCGGCAGTAACGGACGCTGTGCCAACGGCCTTACTGCCACTGCTGGTCCTCGATACTGGCCTGCCCCTGGTACTGGCAGAGCAGAAAACTGCTGCCCTGGTCCTCCTGACCTCGAATTCATGGAACATGTGGTAACCCGATGGTCTGGATTTCCACATATCAGACACAGTCCATTCAATATCCGACACACATCTCTAGTATACCCCATCTTCCCACAATAAGTGCAGCCCACCGGGGGTTGCTGGTTCTTCCTCTGTTGCTGTTGCTGTTGCCTGGGTGGTGGTACTGGTCCTCGTATCGCCACATCGTGGATACGAATACCAGTGGATGGTACTGTTGTTCGGGGCGCTGCTCCCCCTCCTCCTTCAATCTGACTATGGGATCTCTTCTGACCCCCAGTCCTTGCCGCAAGCCTCTGAATGGTGATCTCATGCCTTCGAGTCGCCGTCAATACTTCGTTAAAAGTTTGGTAATTGTGCCCCTCTATCAATTGCAAGAGCTCAAGATGAAACCCTTGCTGAAACCTCATAGCCCTCTGGCGCTCTGTTGCTACCATCTCTGGAGCGAATCTACTCAATCTGCAAAACTTCGCTGCATAAGCATCTACAGTCTTGCCGGCCTGCCTGAGGTTAATAAACTTCTGTTGTAGCTCAAACTGTGCCACAACTCCATAGTACTTCGTCTTGAACCTGGCAGTGAAATCGTCCCAAGCCACAGGACGTCTGATGCCCACTTCCTCTGATTCCCACCAATTATGTGCGAGATCCTGAAGAAAAAACTTCACTAGATCCATACGTTCTTCTGCCGGTACCTTAGCTGCTGTCAGAATAGCCTTAATATCCTTAAGCCATGCATCTGCTGAGATGGCATCCTCCGTGCCCTCGAAACGGCGGGGGTTGTACTTACAAAACATGGCTGATGCTCCTGAATCAGTCCTCACTCCTCTTTCCAAAGCCTTCTGCAATCCTTGGTTGAGCAACACATTCTGCTCTTGTAGCTGAGTGTGCATGTGCTGCTGGACCAACATCTGATGTTGCTGAGTAGCCATCATTCCTCTCATGATCTCCAGAAGGGCTGGTGTGTCCACTTGGGTAGGTGGAACTGTTGGTGGTGGTGGAACATCCGGATACTGCGATCCAGCTGCTGCTTCCACTATCACTTCTTCCTGGGTAGCCTCCTGAGGTGAGACTAGCCCTTGTTGCTGACCAACAGGGTCAGGTTGTCCATGTTGCCCCTGCTGTTGTCCAGCTCTGACCGATGCGGACGAAGTACCCCTAAGAAAAGGGATAAGAGAACAATCAAACAACCGGACATGAAGGATCAATGAAGTCAAAGGATACTGGAATGTCAAGCAAGGGTTGAGAATAACGAATCATGAGATCAAGGGGGAAATACGTGTGATTGAGATATCCTATAAATCAAAACACCCCACAAGTCTGCAATCAGACCTGCATGGGCCACCACTAAAACCTTGTCACGCCCCAGAACCAGAATACTGGAGAGCGGGGGAATGACTCAGCCAGCTACGTATTACGGGTAGATGAATACCGTATAATACGATCAATGCTGTCTAACCAGACGAGGGGGTACATACTACATGAAAGTCTTACTATGGTTACTTCACATCTATTGTCTCAATCATTCAAACAAGAAGCAAAAATAGAGAACACGTAAGATAAAACAGTAAGGCGTCCCAAACGCTCAGTCAAAATATTCTTGAGATCTGGCTTTACAAAACATAGCCAGATGGTATAGTAACGTATACACAACTGTTATCAGCTGCAGTCTGACTTAGTTACAATCATGTAAAAGTAAGTGCAAGACAATCCAACTAACATGTTGGTGCCAAACGGCTAAGTATAAAGTAAATAACAAAACGAGCGGTGAAGTAAGGAACCCACTCGAGTCCTCATGCGGTCATTCCCCTAGTATTGACCATCTTGGAGGTAGAAGTAAGCTGGATCCTCGGGGACCGGCACTAAATCTGGCCATACAAAACCAGAGAGGTTAGACCTCTAATAGCAAGTACCACAAAAAAGGACGATATGAAGGTTTAAACTAGTAAGTAAGAGAATATAATAATAGAGCTCTGCTTTCCACTAGGATTCACATAACATCACGATACTTCGAACCAACCTCCCAACCAAACAAGGACAGAAGTTGGCCCGTCATGTCATGACATTCTGATCATCTCAGTTAGGCAACAGAGTAGGTACAGTACACAAACAAATCATCTTGAACGGCCAATCAACTACTACGGCTTGCTATTGTGAGTCCCAAGTTATCCTGGAATTATACAAATAGGTATTCCTCAGTTCTTACTATGTACGAGCAAGGCTAGTCTATCCAATCAATCAATTGTGCCAATCATGTAATTAGACGAGTCCCAGCGGGACGCCCACCGTTAATATAGCATGTACAATTTAATAATATAAGCAGATACCGTTTCCTGCCCGTGTGACAGATTTACAGTATCTGTGGGAACCAGCCGGCCTGTCGGGCACTACTAGTCCCAAGAGGGCTGCCATGTAAGAACTCGGGAATCTATTCTCTCCATGCCATCATTATTTTATTTAACTTAAAGCCTCTATGTTAAGCGAAATCCTATGCCGTGGATCATGGTCATTCAAATGAGTACTTTTGTATGGGGTACGATATGCGCAACTCTACAATGATACCCGTACGGCTATATTGTAGGTCTTACATAGCGTAATGCAACAATCAAATCTAACCATGGAGTAATTATGCCTTGACCATAAAGTACACATGCTATTTTTGTAAGATAAATAAATAACTAAATAAATAAATAAATAAATAATTTAAAACCTGCATGTGCCTGTATGCCAATATTCGGGATCGGCTAATCGATTGCAATAGTTCATTACATGAACGTGTCTCATTTATTCAATTCAATAAGACGACTAGCCAGTCTCTTAGTTCCAACTAGGAACGCATGATCAATTATTAGTCAATGTCATAATCATTATCAATGGTGACAAGACATGAAAGTTAATTAGTATTACATGGGGTCGAGCCTATAACTCCTCAGAGTTAAGTTCTAGTCATACTGGGTATCCATGGATCAATCAAGACACGTGACACGTTCCACATAACAATCTGTATTAACAATATTAACATATCATGATTTTCGAGTTCATGCCAAAAGGCGTAAGGATATAATAGAAGAATTATCATGCCATCATTAAATGAATAAGTTATAGAGCAAATAGTAACACCCAGGTTAGAAAGTCACGCCAAGTTAGTAGGTTATACTAAGGCCAACAAGTCATGCCAACAAGTCTAGGCTAAGGCCAACAAGTCACGCCAAGTCTAGCAGGAGTGAGCGTGAAAAGTGATTCACGTTGGCACGCACAGTGTGAGCGTGAAAAGTAAGCGTGGAAAATGGGCGTAAAAAGTGATAAGAAATTTACGTACGCATGCAAAGATGGTGCGTAACTCAAAATTTACGCTGACATGTAAGGACGTGTGTGTGACTAAAAATACACGCAGACATGTAAAGACATGTGCGTGACTGAAAATACACGCAGACACGTAAAGACGTGTGCGTGACTGAAAATACATGCAGACACGTAAAGACATATACGTGACTGAAAATTCACGCACGCTCGTCAAGACGTGAGCGTGACTAAAATTCACGCAGACACGTAAAGACATGTGCATGACTGAAAATACACGCAAACACGTAGAGACGTGTGCGTGACTGAAAATACACGCAGACACGTAATAACGTGTGCGTGACTCAGGAACCTTTATCCCAAGCCAGAAATAAAGTTCCCATGGTTCAGAATCCATGGACAACCGAGAATACACGCCAAGTTGGGAGATCAAACCCATGGACAACCGAATACAACAACTTAGATCTAGAAGAAACAAGCCACGAAAATCAAAAATGCTAAGTACTAAACTCTCTCAGGATCATGAGAGGAAGAATAATGAACCATAAAAATGGTTCTCTAAGCAAGAAGTAAGATTGCACTTGCCTGCTGTTGGGTTGGTGGAGAGAGTGATGAGAGGAAGAAGAAGAAGTAATGGTGAAGAAGAGTAATGAGGAGAGAGAAGGGGATGGAAGCTTTAAATAGGGAAGGGAGGTAGGTGGGGTTATTGGGTCGGGTTGAACCACCATGAACCCGAAAAACAAGCAAGACTAAAATAGAAAATAAATACAGAAATAAAATTGCAGGAAATAAATACAGATAATTAAAATTGCAGGAAATTAATTAACATAAAATTAAAGGAATTTAATTACAGGATAATACATGATAAATACTAAATAAATATACATGAGTTGTACATGTATAAAAATATGCATTCTGGGAACGGGGAGTGACAGAGGGATGGTAGGCTAGTTCCGTAGGTGTGTATTGGACCATGTTATAATTCAATTGACTTATTTATTTGAGCAATATTTATTCAGTTTATATGGCATAATATTATGTGTCTTATTACGTCCCTCTGAGGACCTGGTTATCTCTCCAGGTGTGTGCTCTTGTCTTTCGCAGGTGTTCTAGCTCTAGCCGTGATCATCACTATTTCTTCGAGGATGATTGCATTTGGATCGTCTTCGCTTCGCTCGCCAAAAATCATTCTTTGTATATCATGTATTTCTTTTCATAGTTGGTAGTAGATTTGTCTCCGCCCAACTATATGTACCATTGACAATTCATAGTTGATTATATGATATCTTTTATTCATTTATTTTGTGTGGATGAGATTAGTTATGGTTCTACTGTATTTTACAGCTTATGTATTCATATGAGGTTTCCATATATTGGAGTATACTTCGTATGAATACAGCTGGCATGTCTACGTTCCTAGTCCTACGTATTTTGGGACTGGGGCATTACATATTTTTGTGGTGGCCCATACAGGTCAAGATAAATTATTTGCTTACTTTACCGTACCAAGCAAGCCTGCGAATAGGATTAGAAGTCTAGGATCTCATCCACATACTTGACCTCTTTTCTCGATTCCATATTCGACCGAATCATCGATTGCATCTTGCTTGATTTCTCCTATCATTATTCTTATCTTCCCTTCGTGCTTGCTAGAGATTGACCCTACTAGTTAGATGTCCCAAACATCCTTAGCTTAATTTTTAAGTTGGATAGAATACCCCACGACCTGACACCCCTTGACCATTAAGGGAATACCAATAGTATTATCTAGACCATAGAGACTAGAGGAATTTAATCCATTTGGTCAACCAAACCTTGGTCAATAAAACCGTAGAATGATGGTATAGGAATAAACAAGACTTGGATTTTTATGACACTTAGACTATTCATATTGGTTCTTTATTTCAATCATAATCTCTCGTGCCTATATTTTTACTATCTAGACTAATGATGCTAATGTAGCCTAGTTTTTGCAAGCACAATTCTTTATCAAGCTTGTTCATGACATATGTTATTGGATGCATCCATTAACGTATTGTCTACTCAGAACCGGTACATGATGGTCTGATCAACCAAGTGCACTTTGGTTCACTTTTATCTATCGTTCTACGTGGATGTGGACATAGCTAAACTTGTCCTCTAGAGCCCCATCCGCGACTGCCTTGGCAACTCCTTTTAAATTATTCGATCGTCTTTGAACCACGTATTCGTATTCGATAACGCCTCCTTCAAATTCTATATTGCTTTCGCCTTCAACTATTTTAGAAGGACGAAGGCGTTATACTAGAACTTCCTATCGACTATGACCATTCTCACTCGATGTTGTTATATCTTCATCCTAAACTCCTCGTCCTCATTCTCGGCCCTATATTTTCCACCATGACCTCTAATCGCTTATTTCAGGAATAAGCCTAATTCGCTCTCTTAAATCGTGACCCTCATTCATTACCCGTGACCACACCGTATTATTTTTTCTATGATCTAGATCGCGATTTCTTACGACATTATTTTGTTACCGATTGTTCCCATCGATACCCCTTGTGTCTTCTCACCCCCTACTAATTCTTAATTTCGAGGGCAAAATTCTTTTAAGTTGGGTAGGATGTAAAACCCCTAAATTTCTACTATTTTTTTAAATAAATTTGGTACTGATTAAATTTTTTACTTTGTATTGTATGTCGCGTAGTTGCATTGTACGTCCTGCGCGAAATTTTGCTTTTCGTAATTGCTCGACGAATGCGAATATGTGCGAGCGTACATAATTTAGAAAAATATTTTGTCCTATTTTTTTATATAGTTTCAAATAATAGATATAATAATTAGTTTTGCTATCATTTCTAAGCTTGTTATTTTTACGTCATTTCTAAAAAGTTATTAATAATAAATAATATTTTATATACTAGAAAAGCATAATTATGTAAAGAATATTGGTGCATACATATATTTTGTAATTATTTAATAGTTATTTAATAAATAAATAATGTAAATTTTGAAATTATTATTATATGTATTTTTAGAAAATATATTTTAATTTTTGTGGCAATTTAAATCTTTGATTAGATTTTATGGATTTGATTTAAATAGTGTAAATTTAAAAATAGAATTTATATGGAGATTTGATTTAAATTAAATTTGAATTTATATTTAATTTGATTGATTTAAATTAATGGATTGAATTATCTAAATTGGGTTTAAATTATTCCTAACCCATATCCAATTGGGAATTCCCACATCCTATAAATAGGCAGGTACTCCTCCATATTATTTATTCCATAATTTCCTCCACCACAAACGTGCGTGCATCGTGTCCGTGTTCCCCGTCCAAATTCTTATTCCATTATTCTTTTACATATACATTAACTACTCGTGTCGGACACGCCCCGACACCGTCAATCCTATCCTTAGCTACCGATCGATTCCGACCTCGCCTAAACCAGCCTCTCACCAGCCTTCCCTCTGCTACCGAGACAACCGCCGCCTCCTCTCCGCCATAGTCAACTCTATCACCCATGCCTCACCACCAGCATTAACACCGACACCATAGCAGCCACGTTGGCGTCCCCATATCGCGCACCCGGTCCTTCGACCTCCCGACCCAGCCGTGGCCTCTATCACTAAGCCACCACCTATGTCACCACCGCCCTCCGACACCAACACCAGCCAGTCGTCCGGCCAAAGCTGTCCAACCCCGCCAACGGCTGGCGACCACCACGAAATTATTATCCAGAGAAAAAAAAATAATAACAACAAAACCCTCACCTACGCCCAACCAGCCCAGGCCGACCCCGGCAAAATCAGCACCACAACCAAGCCCCGTCTCTTTCCGACCATACCGCCGATTCACCACCACCACCCTCATCCCAATTTCAACACCGCCACCAACGGCGCCGTCCCAAACCACCACCGCAAGCCGGCCCGTCGGAAAACCCAAAATCCCATCAACAAACCACCGTCCCGCGGCCGACCGCCACTGCGACCGGCCGCCGCCTCCCAGCAACACCTTACGCCTTTCCGACCACAACGAGAAAAAAAATATAAATAAAATATTTAATACACCACCCCCACCACCACTCACCGTGGCCTACCCGGATCAACCGCCCAGCCTCCGCGTCCTCGAGGCGAACCCGCTCTCCTCCTTCCCCTTCCTCTTTCCTCCGCGTGCCGCTAGCGCCCTCCACCGCTAACCGCGCCGAGATCCTCGATCTCCACCGAACCGTCGGCCGCCCTCACTTCTCCACCGCATTCCGCCGCTCCTCAGCCTTCCCCTCGACCGCGACCGTCGCCGGAAAACCCCTCTTCCCGCTGATCTCCGCCGGACACCAACCCTCCGCCTAGTCGTTCGCCACCGACCGACGAACCCCGCTGCTACTCGGCTCCAGATCCGCCCGTTGAACCCGCCGACCGTCGGAGAAACCCATCTCCGTACCCCACTCCTCCGCCGCTCTCTCTCTTTCCCTCCGCTTCTTCCTTGCTCTCTCACTCCCTCTTGAATCTTCTCTCTCCCCTTTCTTTTATTTAGGGAGCAGGGAACTGCACTTAGCTTTTTCTATTATTTATTATTTTATTTATTTGTTTTGTTGGTATTCGGTTTTCTGTGTTTTTGGTTTAAGCTTTGTTATTTATTTTGTCTTCTTCTGTTGTTATTATTATTATAATAATAATAATAATATTATTATTATTATCATCTTATGTTGTTATCATTATTATAATATTATTATTATTATTATCATAATTATTATTATTCTTATTATTATATTTATTATAACATTAGTTACAGTACTGATTGTTTAGAGAACCAAAGAAAGAGATTTATTATATGTTGTCAGTATAGGTATTGGCAAATTAAGGTATTTAATATGTAAGTGTATACATATGATTTATTATTTCTATTATTATTATTAAAATATATTATTTATTTTGGAAATTATAAATAGTATTTTTTAAATTATTTTGTAGCAAAATTTTGTATTGGGCTTGGCCTATATTCCAAATTAGGTTTATAAGCCCTAAAATATTATTTGGTATGGCTTTTTTTTTAGTTTAGAAATTATATTTGATAAAAAAATTAGTTTTTTTTAGCCTAAATTGATTTCCTATACTTTCAAGTAATTGTTTGTAATATTTTGAATAAAAGAAAACATAGTTTTATCTATAATTGATTTTCAAATTTAGTTTCCAAATAAAAACTATTTTATAAAAATAGTTATAAAAATTTATTTATATCTATTTTCTTTGAATATCAAATCTGGACTGTGGCTATATTCCCTATCTTCTTGCAAATCTCAAACTTTCTCATATCGTTCCTAGCCAAATTGACCCTTCTAGACCCAATAGAACTGTCCGTGTCACCATCCGAGGTCACCTTGCATAGTTGTTACACCGAAATTGCAGTTCGTGCCACATTCATCATTGTAGTGCACCAGGCGTACTACCAGGCAAGACACATTGCCATTTGCTGTTTATTTATTTTAGCTCATATTTTATGCATTATTTATTTTCTTTGTGCAAAATAAACTGTGATACATGGCATAACCTGTTAGAACTTACTGTTCATTTATATTCTTGTTATGTATTATTTTTCTTACACATTAAACCTAGATTTAAGGGACCACCTTGTGTGTTGCATTCATTGGCCTTGACACGTTGTACCACGAAGTTGTGTGTCGCATGTAGAACATGGACGTGCGTGATTGGCTGGTCACCAGTACGTACAAGTCGTGCGATAGGAATAACCGCTAATAGAGGTTACATGCTTAGTTTGACTTAGCGGTTATAGAGGTTTACTGTTGTGGATACAACATAGTAGGCATTGGGCGGGGAGGACAATTCCTTAGCGTATGGGCTTCGATGCACTTTTCCTTTTGTAACCCGTGAGCTCCGTCGGAGATGCGGGTCAGATTACCCATGATTACCGACGGCCATTGACGTTCTGCGGAACGTTATGCTCTTACTGATGGGGCCTCTGGTGCCCAAGGGGGGACTATGTCGATCCTATTTAGCCAGGGCCCATGCGTAGGAAGGATTGTTCTTAACTACATTTCACTTAGACTGGGTAGGCACCTTTATCCGTTAGGTACGAGTACTTTTGGTTTGGGTACTTGTATCTGACCGTGGCTTGGAACAATAACTTGTCGCGGATTAGTTCGTCACATCTTGTCCTTGTTTGGTTGTAGGTGTGACTTACTACTTCGATGAGAAGATATTGAACCTTGTTGGGGTCCTGTCACGACCCGCACCCATTTTTTTTTAAACGGATACGAGACGTGTCCAAGCCAGCCTACGCCGCAGTGTCGGCGGTAGAACGCTGTCACAGCCATGAAGATCAAAATCACAAATAATGCTCATTCACAATATTAATTTAATTTACAATATTCACAAGATTCACATTTGCAGAAAAATATAAACTTGTACAATGACTACAACTCATCTATCTAACTAGTCTCTAGGCTTTTCGTCTGCAAGTATTCCCGTCACTCCCCAAGCTAAGTTAATCCACGACTAACCTGAAAATGTTGGTTTCCAGTCAGGAATGGAACGAGCACAATTTACTGAATGTAATTTCAAATAAAGAAAATGACTATAAGACAAAGGTTAGACATCAATTATGAGTTTTGAAAATAAACAGGAAATACAGAAAACCAATAGTAAATAAATAGACACAACAGACTTTCCCCAACTGCTAGAAGTACCTTTGATATGTGATCGGTCTGGGGTACTACACCGCACGGTCTACGAGGTCTACTTGCATGAAAAGTAAGCACGGTCTATACTACTTGCAGAAAAGTAAGCACGGTCTATACTATTTGCAGAAAAGTAAGCACGATCTACACTACTTGCAGAAAAGTAAGCACGGGCTACACTACTTGCAGAAAATAAACACGGGCTACACTACTTGCAGAAAATAAATACGGGCTACACTACTTGTAGAAAATAAACACGGGCTACAATGTCTAACACGGGCTATGGTCAGATCACATATCTTTGGTACTTCTCATTCCCGACTCGACAATTTTATAATAGAAAATAATCACATAATCAATGGCCAATCAATGAAATATAGTAAAAATCAATATCGAAATGCAGACAATAAACTGTACTCGCCTGTGGTCCTCTGCTGGTGAAACCGACAATCTGAACCACTCAATGTGCCACAATAGTCAAAACCCGTACAACAGTCCCCGAAAGCTGAAATAAACATTACCAATGTTCTTAGAATAGTCAAAATAGCTAGGATCGCCTATCCTTAAGTCCAATTCTGGACACAGGGGCAAAACGGTAATTTTGGGCCAAAACGATGTCCGCCGTTGGACCTGCTTTGCACTGAAAAGCGTGCCAGAGTCAACGGTCTCTAAAGTCGTCAAACTATATGTCTACGGATTCAGTTTTTTGATACAAACCCAACCGTATGTCCAAAGTTGGATTTCGGCAGGCCGTGCACAAAATCGCCCGTTGAGTGGGACCGTGGGGCCCGCGAAACGACGTACGATTCAACTGTCTCAGAATTGGACCAAACTTGGCATACAGGACCAGAAAAATGATACGGTTCTGTTGGCGCAAGTTTCGTCTCGATCTGACGAGCGTGCACAAAGTAATTGGAGAATTTGCAAAGTGCACGATACGGTGAATTTTGACGGATACGCATCAAATTCGTCGCGCACACGCGGCCAATTTGAATTCCGCCAAAGCCCACACGACGACGAAGCCGTTACGCAGCTTTCGACGCCTTCGGCTCGCGACCACGTCGTCCGGTTTGGCGGGACGCACGTCGTGTGGAACAATTTCTAAGTTTTTAAAAATAGATTTTTGACGAAGTTTACATATGTTTATTTCTCTGTACAAAGCAAATTTCTACAAACTTCCTACTGGAATTTTCTAGCCCTATATGTTGGGTTTAACTTCTGTTTAGAAAGTTTTCTGATTCGAAGGATAGATTGGTGGGAAAAACGACGTGAAGTTGGGTATTTGGGACTGAAACCAGTGTCCTGTTTTAACAGGTTTTTCGTCAACTTCATGTCGAATCCTCGACCAATCGATGGCTGCTACCTACCAACTAAATGTACAGGATTAAAAGGGGTTATATTAGGTTCATACCTGAACAAACGGCTCGGAGATTCGTCGCCCGTGTACGGAGAAAAATCGCGGCGAAGTTCCCTCGCCGACTGCTGTCATCTCGCTGATCCGACGCGCGCGCGATTTCGTCGCCGTCCGGCGACTCTCACGGTGGCGCCCGGCCGTGGGTGGCCGCCCAGGGTGCTGGGATGCGCGCGGCGTGAGCTAGGGTTAGGGTTTGGGGTTGGAACTCTCGATCTCCCGCATATATATACGGGTCTCTCCCTTTCTCTTGGCTGTGTACTCGTCGGGTTCGAGTATAAGCGGGGGCTGGGCTCCGAATTGTTTACTGTGGGCTGGGATCTCCTTCTATATACGGCTGTGAGCAGTATACAGAGACTCGGGGGTGTTTTACTTAAGTGGGCTCGGTTGGGAATTAATTAGTTTTGTATAAATGGCTTACATGGTTGGCCAATGTTATATGGGACCAAGGGAAGAAAAGGGTGCATGGTGAAGCTTATAGCTGCTGGCAACAACTACAAATTTTGACTAAGCTAACGTATGGTTGCATGCATGTATGTTGTTGTTGCACAACTTGCAACTAATATATATATTGTAATGAATTGAGTTGTATTCCAATTCAACTCAGTTCAAACTTCCATTTCATTTCAATTCAATTCAATTCATTATTATATTATATAATAATAATAACAGAGGCCACCACCATTTGCATTTGTTGTTTTAGGCAGTGGTACAAGTCATATTTGGAGGGCAGAGTGTTTGGTGTGTACATATTTTTCTTTCTCCCATATCTATTTATGCACACATACAAATACCCATATATTCATACCCCTTATTTATATAAGTAATTATATAAATATGTATACATAAAATTCTAAGTAATTCCCTAAATTCTTAAAACTAAGTGTAATGCTTGTAGTAAAATTTTAACAAAAATAATTTATAACACTATACTAAGTATATAATATTTGGTTACTAGTTTTATACATATATAAAGATCATGTAATCATTTACTAGCTATAAATATAAAATGTTTCAAAAATATATTAAAATAAACTATAGTAAGATGTTTATAAAAATCTAAAAATTGTCATTCAAATAAAATAAATAATAATAAAAATATTTCTAAATTTTTGGGAAGGGGAGCTACAGGTCCGGATACCATATTGGATTCATAGCATGAAAAGATACGTCACCGTGAATTAGTTTACCATCTCCTGTCCTTGTTTGGTTGGGGGGATGGTAGGCTAGTTCAGTAGGTGTGTATTGGACCATATTATAATTCAATTAACTTATTTATTTAAGCAATATTTATTCAGTTTATATGGCATGATATTATGTGTCTTGTTACGTCCCTCTGAGAACTTGGTTATCTCTCCAGGTGTGTGCTCTTATCTTTCGCAGGTGTTCTAGCTCTAGCCGTGATCATCGCTATTTCTTCGAGGTTGATTGTATTTGGATCGTCTTCGCTTCGCTCGCCAAAAATCATTCTTTGTATATCATGTATTTCTTTTCATAGTTGGTAGTGGATTTGTCTCCATCCAACTATATGTACCAATGATAATTCATATTTGATTATATGATATCTTTTATTCATTTATTTTGTGTGGATGAGATTAGTTATGGTTCTACTGCATTTTACAGCTTATGTATTCATATGAGATTTCCATATATTAGAGTATACTTCGTATGAATACAGCTGGCATGTCTACATTCCTAGTCCTACGTATTTTGGGACTGGGGCGTTACAATGTCGCTAATAATGTCGCTAAATTTAAAAAAATAAAAAAATACAGAATCCAGAATGCAAATGGAGCTGGAGCTGGAGATGCAATCCATAGATTGACACAGTACAAATTCATATATGTAGTCCAATACAATTAGTCCAATACAAATAAGTTCCAATACAAATAAGTACTAATAGCTAATGACAACCACGCAGCTCACGCAAACGCTCAGTGATACGATCACGCAACCACTTCGAATAAGTATGATTGACGACGCCAGGAGAGATGCAGTCCACTGCAGGTACTGGATGAATAGAACTCCCGGTCTCACTAGCTACCGATGCCACTTCCTCTTTAACAGTAGGAGGAGCCACCTCAGCATTCAGTATTTTCCTCAAACGACGTGCCGCTGCTCGGGTCATGGGTGCCATCTGGTAAGATCGATATTCACAAAGAATATAATTGTAACATAAGCAAGCTAACTAAAGGAACCATCATCTCGTTTGAGTACATTTTCGAAAGCAGATAAAAATGTTATATTTGATTTTTTGCCAAGTGTGAGAACGGATGGCTCAGAACACAACCCAAAATTTATTCTAGCATACATTAGTGTGAATCATCTATGTTCTGTACATATGGTGTAGTATATGTTCTTATCGAATCTAGTATCTGAAGGATATAACAGAATCAAGATGAACCCACATAATATAATACTAAGACATTATCTACTACTAAAAGATATAGTGATAAGTTGTTGTATCATCATTGCCGAGGGATGAGGGTCGGAGGACAGTCAACTTTATCTACGGCTATATAGTTTCTGCCTCGCCAGTCGAATGGCTACAGGGACTATGTCCTGATCACCAAGTCGTACCGTAGATTAATACAAATGGAGCTGGAGCTGGAGCCAAAATACAGAATCCAAAATACAAAATACAGAATCCAGTCCCTGGGTTTGCCGAAAATACAAAAACAAAGATTGAAACACAGTACTAATTCATATCTATTTTAAGTGTGAGAACGGATGGCTCAGAATACAACCCAAAATTTATTCTAGCATACATTAGTGTGAATCATCTATGTTCTGTACATATGGTGTAGTATATGTTCTTATCGAATCTAGTATCTGAAGGATACAACAGAATCAAGATGAACCCACATAATGTAATACTAAGACATCATCTACCACTAAAAGATATAGTGATAGGTTGTCGTATCATCATTGCCGAGGGATAAGGGTCGGAGGACAGTCAACTTTATCTACGGCTACATAGTTTATGCCTCGCCGGTCGAATATCTGCAGGGACTATATGTCCTGATCACCATGTTACCAATTAACCAACCAACAAAACTACTTGTTACAAATATCGGCACTATCGGTGCTTTCGAATCGGAGTATCACATTTTTCGGTATCGGAAAACAAATAATTATTACTAAATTATCAGATTTTTTGGCACTATCGGTGCCCCTAACCAAGCCCCCCCGCACCCCTCCCCCCTACACCACCCCTAACCCTAACCCTATCCCTACTCTCCTCCCCCACCAACCACCCCTAACCCTAACCCGAACCCTCCCTCCAGTCCCCCTCCTCACCCCCACCCCTAACCCGAACCCTAACCCTCCCCTCCCCCTAGCCCCCCTCCCCTCCCCAGCCCCCCTCACCCCCTGCTCCCCTCCTCCACCAACCACCCCTAACCCTAACCCGAACCCTAACCCTAACCCTAACCCTAACCCTCCCCTCCCCCAGCCCTCCCTCCTCACCCCCAGCCGCCTTTACCACCCGCCCCTCCCTCCCACACACCCACTCCTAACCCGAACCCTAACCCCCCTCCCTCCAGCCCCCTCCTCACCCCCAGCCGCCCTCACCCCCCTGCCCCACCCCCAGCCACCCCCTACTCACCCCAACCACCCGCATCCCCCCTGGCCTTCATCCCCCCATCGGATCATTTTCTACTGTCACGACCCGCTCCCGAATAATCGGATATGAGTCGGACACGCCCAGCCTTTGTCGTTAGACACAACAAAGTAAGCTGTACCAATCTAGGAAAACTAACCAGATATCAAGACAAGTATGAAAACACAGCATCTATAAATGTGTCCCAACCAGAGTAAAGTACAAACTCAGAATTTATTACATTCCAACAAATAAAAGTAAGTCTACTAGTCTTAATACAGGAAAATATAAAAAGCTAAAGGTAAACTCTAGGCTTCTGTAGCCTCTAAGTCACAAGCAGCTCCAGCTGGCTCAGCAAAGATAGCAACATCCTGTCCATAATAGGTGTCGCACAGGGCCTCCAACTCACCTGCAACATATCCTATTCAGGAGCGGAGCATGTACAATTCTAGGTAATGAACAAGACATCATGATATGAAAGTACAAGGAAACATGGAAAGTACATGAAAGAACATGGTAAATAAGTACATGAAAGAACAGGGTGTGTAAAGTATATGAAAGAACATGGTATGTAAGAACATGAAAGAATATGATATGTAAACACAGGAAAGAACATAGTATCTCAGGAATCACAGAAAATAAGTAAAAGGTATATCTCCTGAACATGTGTGTACAATGTTTGAAATATAACTAAGTATGTGACCGGCTAGGGGTAAGCACATGAAAGCACATGAATGGTACGGCTTAGGACCCGCGTGCACGATGTGGGGTCTAAGCTAAACACACCTGAGTTGTTTCTTGGGTTTGGTCACATAAATAGTATATTTCCCCACCCCAGGTACAAGTAATAAGAACAAGGAACATCAGCACCAAAAAATACATGTCGTGTTGTAGTGTGTCAATAAAAAAAGTACAAGATATAATGAAATGCACAAGACCGTAGAGTGTACTTGCCTTGCTCCAGGAAAGTACAAGTAACCAAAGAAACTGGATGTCCTCCTGTATTTGAATGATGTCTACAAGTTGGTTATTGTCTAAATAAGATCTAAATTTGTATCTTGCAATTCTACATTTATGACATTTGGTTGAGCCCATTTATCAACTACTCAAATTAAACTTCCTACAATTATACTTAAACCATTAGCTAAACTATTCACTTAGAGAAGCTAATCATGATTTGAGTTAGAGGCCTACATCTATACTGCCATGTTAAAACATCAAAAAAATGCTTACCAATAATTGGTTCTCTTCTACTCTAGTGACTAAACATAGATTTCCATTAAGTCCCATTATGTTCTAAAGGCCAACAACACTCTCTTACAATTCAGTTTACTATAAACTTAAATCCTAGTCCTATACATATATCCATATACAGATTCAAATACTTAGGACTCCATTTTAATGTCCCCTCTGAGGAAGAGAGTTAAAGTTCACTCTAAACTATCAACCCCACTGTATTGAATTGACCTAATGTTGATGGAAACCTTTCTCCTTGATCAAGGATCAAAACAAACTTGAACATGACTGATACGAGCAGTCCCTGTTCAGCTTTAGTCCAACATGCTACTCAACTTCCATTTCTCAGTTATATCCTGTAGTATCAATTTGAAACAAAACCTATAGTGCAGTATTCATTCCAGGAATGAAATCAAGTACTGCAGGTTCTTAGATAGGTAGATATTCAATGAATTAACTGTCACAGTCCATTGGTTTGAAAGAAAAATAGGTTACCCAACCAATCTTAGCTATCCTGTCATTCCAATTCCATTAATGTTCATAGTAACTCAGGGTTGCCCCATACTCAATGTTAATCTCATTTTTCCCTAAACTAATTCCTCCATCAGGCTGAAACAAAAACTCAACTTCATTGCAGAAAATCGAAACAGCTGCTAACACCTGAAAACTCTATATGTCTATGCTACTGAAAACCTAACTGGAATTTGAAATGGTACCTACTACATTAGTAACCCATGTCATTCAACTTGTATAATTCCTAAGACTGAATTAGCAAATATCACAATATCCAAACAGTCATCATTATTAATGGAACCAGCAGTCTATCTATTACAATCCTTAACTCCCCCTGGTACCTGGTTTACTGGGACACTTGTTAAACATACAAGCTTAGAAAGTTAACTGAACAACATTCCTAGAATTCAATCCTTCAGGAACCAATCTCTCTTCCCTGTTACCACTCTCACTCACAAACGAGTCATAACCCAAATTGGTATTAATACATGGATCCAAGTATGCAATCAATTATTGGTACCACATATATCAACCTTGATATATTCAGGATACATACATTGAAAAATGTTGGATACCACCATAATTCAGTCTTAGGTGATATTCAGTCCCAAGAAGAATATCAATTCAACTTTGCAGCAAAGGTTCACCTACTCTGGTAGGATGAACAAAAATGGACATAAGCTCAGGATATAATAACTGACAACAACTACACTAGAACTTCAGACCTATAGATGATTGTTCACCAATTTGCAAGGTAACTGGGACTGTTATACAACTGAACAGTTCAGTCCTTCATCAAACACATTCAGTTGGCCATCAATCAACTCTAGATTTATAAGTTGCTAGCCAAGGACCTAATCCTCAACACATTTCTGATTTACTTTGATTGAAGAGAAGCAAAACTCAGGATATGATAATTTGAATATCAACATTAAAATCTACAATTCTCAGTCTTAATGAAATTAACCTGCAGACATCCAAATAACCTACTGCTCACACACAGGTATACTCGATATAATGTGAAGGTAAGGTGTGCTTCAACAGTAAACTGAGATTGACTCACCAAGGACTGAATTCTCAAAAATAGTTTAGTAACACTTATATTACCTGATATTGGTCAAGCCCAAGCCAAATGGTCTCAAATCAACTACCATCAACTCATGAACTAACAGGAATCAAAAATGATCCCACATGAACCAATACTCTATTGACACAAATCTGCTAAAATGTAATAAAAGTAAGCACATAAGGATCGGTTTAGGAAATACCTGAACAGAATTTCTTATGTCGTGTCGAGTCCTCTCTGTACTCGTTCAGTCACAAAAATGATTTACCTACAATTCTATTGATACACAGGGGATCGATCTAAGGATTAGCAATTCAAATAAAGGAGAACACTAAAATAAATGAAAGCTTAAAATAAAAAATACCTATTGTTGATTCGAATCTATTAGAACTCAAAGAATTGATAAGAAGACTCAGTCACGATCCATAATCTTATTCAAGTCATCAAACTGAATTTAAAGGCAGAAGAATTTATAAGTTGATCATCGAAATGAAGAACAACTCACTGTCGAAGTTGAACCAATTGGGATCGAGGAAGATGTTTAGATTGATCGTTTGTAGGTTTAATCTCTAGATCTGTCGTTCACAAGGAAAGAATGGATAATTAAAACGAAATTTACTCGGTTTAAGAAATCGTAAGAAATAACATTCTTACCAATGATCCAATGGTTTAGGGATTCGACGAACTGAAGGAAGAAGGAAGAAACTCGATGATCACCAGTCTCCTATCGAGCCATAAACAATTTATTCAGAGAAGAAACTGCTTCCCTCGCCACGACCGCTCCCTGTCTGATCTTGAGGAAGAACGAGAAAATGAGATTTGGTGAATTGATCTAAAATTTGTTGGAGTAAAAGGAGATCTGACCTAGCATATATATAGAGGCGATCAGATCGGACTAGCGTAGGGATCAAGCACAGATGGACGGGAAAATTTGATCTCCTCCCCTGCCAATTGGGGAGAGGAGGGAATTAGTTTGTTAAGAATCGAACTCAACAGAAAAATTAAGGAAGAATAGCCCAAGGCTGGAAATATGTACAAAAAATTAATGGTTTAATAATAACTTGACAATAATTAAAAATATATAATAAATCCTAATTTTATTTAATCAATAATATAAACTAAAAATTTAAAAATTATCAGGGAGGTGGAGTTACACCTACCCCCCAACCACCCGCACCCCCCTGCCCCTCCCCCCGAGCCACCCGCACCCCCCAACCACCAACAACCAAAATAGAGAGAGAGAAAGAGAGAGATAGAGAGAGGGGAGTCACGTACCGGAGAGGGAGAAGAGTCACCGGAGAGAGTGAGAGTCGCCGGAGAGAATGAGAGCACCGGAGAGAGTGAGAGCGCCGGAGGGGGCAGGAGAGAGAGTGCGAGAGTAAAATGGGGAGAAATAAATCGTTGGAGAGAATTTAATTAGAATTTAGCTACGTTCATCCTAACATCACTAAATTAGTCGCTATTAGCGACGTCATAGCGATGTTTAGCGACGACTAGCTCATGTAACTAATATACGTCGTTGTCACGTCGCTATTTTCGTCGCTAGTTGCGACTATTAGCGACGTTTCAATTAAACATCGCTAATGTGCACAATTTAGCGACGTTATACTAACGTCGCTAAATTTACGTCGCTAATGGAGCAAATTTTAGTAGTGATAAGATTGTGCGTACTTGAACCTGTACGTCCGATGTCCCATACAACTTATAAATGAGATCATGGATACATCTATATATATATATATATATATATATATATATATATATATATATATATATATATATATATATATATATATATATATATATATATATATATATAAATCACGAACTTATATATACATATACACAATGGTTGAGAATTGCACAATTACACACCTGTCAGCTATCAAGTATTAAGGCTATTAAAATATGGATTAAAACCACGTAATATTCTGAAATTTAAAGATATTAAAATCTGGAATTTAATTAAAATATCGAAAAACTCATATCTCATAAACTTTTACGAGATTAACGTCTCACACAACTATGTTGGAAGTTCACAACTAGTTATACAACAACTAGTCTAATATTATGCCCTCAAAATACGCATCCAAATATCATTTAATATTCTAAAAAATATAATTAAATTCTGAAATTTAAACATAAAAATCTGGAATAAAAATAAACATGCCGAAAAGTTCAACCCAATATCCAATTCTTGCAACATATGCACAACTACTCGTTGGACGACTAGACGATTATGACGACTTCTAAACATGCAATATCTCATCATGAAAATTCTAGAAAAATAGATTTTTAATTCTGAAAAAAAATAGTTTTGTATCAAACACCTTAACATTAAAATAAAACACCTGATTTCGTCTATGGCATTGTTCATTGGTTTTGCATCAACTTAGAAGGGTTTTGATCATGAAATAATAGGATTTTTCTCTTGCATGGGATCACGAATTTAATACAAAATGTTGACATGAATTTTGCATGATTTGATTAAGAAAAAAAAAGATCGAAGAACAATAAATTGAAAACTTACCCGAAATCGATTACGGCGGGGACTAGTTTTGCGTTTCCCGCTCGTAGGAGAGTTGGATGGACTCGAAACCACTTGAAATTTTTTAAGGGATTTCTTGGCAATGTGGGGAGGACGTTCTCGTGCTCGGAAAGGGGTTTTAGTGTAACACCCAATTTTTCAGATGAGGGTAATTTTAAAATTTTGTAATTATAATTATTATTTATTGATATTTATTTCATATTATAATTTTTAGTGATTTTTAATAATTTTTAAACTATTTAAAAACTGGTTTAAGTCATGACTTGTGATTTTGATGTGCTGCTAGTGAAACCCTAGAGACTGCATGACCTAGAGCCTAACCATGTCATTAGGATGATTAATTATCATTTTAGTCTAGGGGTAATTTGGTTATTTTGACTTATTTGGATTATTTGGTGATTTATTGAATTGGTGAATTCTAGTTGACCATGACTTGTTGAGACCTAGCTTAGAAGCTAACCCTAGCCATGGTGACCCTATTCTAACTTGAGTTAACCTATTTTAGTCATTAGAGAATAGTTTTAGAATGAGAGGATTTGGTTTAGTGAATTTAAGTCATGGCTTATGATTTCATGAAATTACTTATGGCTTAATTATTTAATTGATCATGACTTAAGCCCATAGGCCATTTAGTGAACCCTAACCCTACTTTTTGAGCTTATGACCAGCCATTAGGGCTCCCCTCCCTATAAATAATCTCCTCTTTGAGTTCTTGCCTCTTTTATTTTCATTCCAACACTTGGAGAAAAGAAAGGTATTTTTTTCCCTTCTAAAAATTCCCATTTTATTCATTTGATCTCCTTTTTCATTCTATCTTTTGCATTGGGTTCTAATTTAAGTTTGTGGACTGTTGGTGGAGAGCCATTTCAGTTTGGGATCAATTTGGAGCATTTGGCCATCAAGAAGAACACCCCCCATTTGAAGCCTTTTCTTGCAAATTGCACCTATAGGTAAAACCCTTTAAATTGCATTATTATTTTGATTTCTTTGCATATTAGGCTAGGTTTAGGTGTCCCCTAGCTGTACCTCGAATTTGGGTGGATTTCGTGTCCGTTTGGTGTCCGTATTGGACACGTGTCATAGTGTAAGTTAGGTGTTCGATGAAATGCCTCAATGGATTGAATGTTAATGTTTTTCAAAACAAATTACATACTTGGGAAGCTTATTATATGTAGATTGTGTATGTATATGTCAGAGCATGAATTGGGTTGGTTTTCGTGTCCAAAATGGATATGCAACTCGTGCACGACACTGCACACAGGCCCGTGCAGCTGTCCTGCTGTTCGGGTACCATTGCGGACACGACACGACACGTAACACCAACAAAATTTGTGGGGACGTGCGGGCACCCACTGACATCACCCACACAAAATTTCACAAACTTTCGTTCACTGTGCACGAAGTAATCGCGTTCGTACGGGTCACGCACTGTACTGCACGAACACATTTTTCCTCACTGACACACGCGTCGTGTCGACTCTAGACACGCTGTGGACACCTCGTGTTGACACGAGTGTGTAGCCCAACACGTGGACTACACGTGGACATGACCACGAGGCCCCACGTGGCTCGTGTCGTGTCCACGAGCCACTCGACTCACTGCACGACGCTGCGCGTAGCAGTGTGCATCAGTCGAGTTTTCTCGACTGATACGGGCTTCCCATTTAGATACAGCGACACGTGGGATCATGTCAGTGTCCTAGGTGTGTATCCTGACCCTAGGCGAACCTGGACATGTGACCACGAGACTCTAGGACACTTGTGTCGTGTCCTACACATGAGACTCTAGAACACTTGTGTCGTGTCCTGTCCCTGCACTGTGCGTGTATCAGTGCACTGTTTTGTTTCCTAGTTTTTAATTTAGTTTTTAATGTTTAATTTCATGATTTTAATTGTTGTTTAAATCCTAAACATGTCTAATTACATATGATAGATTTAGTTTACATGTTGGAATAGGTTTTGAGATGAGTTTTGGATTCGAATCATTAACTTGCCATGGTCGACTAATCATGTACTGCTCTTTACTGATACACTATTTTTCTTCCATTTCCTAACCTATTTAATCCCTGTTTAAATGATGTTTTTCATTGTTATATAACCCCACATGATTGTTAGTAAAGGTAAATGAAATATTTCGATTCAATTTGGCTTTTGAGTTAAGAATGGGGTTTTTGAACATTGAGTTGGGTTTTGAATGAATAGCTGATATAGGTGTTTGGTTGTTTTGAGTTTAATTGACATATAAACTGAATTGAATTGATTCGATCCTACTTTCTGAATGTTTATTCGATTCTTGATATCATGAGTTAATTCCTAGTCAACTGATTGTTGTCATACAACTATTTAAAACCTGAGATTCAATTCTTCCTACACACATTTCATAACACTGCACATATATTATTACCATTCTTGTTTTTCCCACGTTTATACATGGTTAGCTATTGATTCCTATTTTTCCCACACACAGGTACAAGTTATCACTCACTGCTACACAATGTACACTAAGTTAACTCCTATACAACTGTCAAAATCTGAGAACAGGGTTCTTTATACCCACTGCCATTCCAGTCACACCCTTATCTCAGTGATCTCACACACAGTTCTTATGTTAACTCGATTTATGAACACCTATCTAAACTGGTTTCCTGAGATTGTGCACCCTTTACTGTCACACATTGCACAGGGACTGAATCCTGAGCCTAATTGGGTTTCTTTCATATATATGTTAGTCCTAAACCAGAGATGCATGTGGCTAACACCCATCTACATCGTACAAACTGCTGCATGTACGAACCCCTATTGCCTTTCAACTGAAACCTGAAATTGAAGCACACATGTTCACACATTATTGCACTCACATGTACCATTTACACAAATTGTAAATCCTGAGGTTGTACACTCTTGACACCCTGTTATAAACCCTCACACACATGGTTTTCCCTGTCACATGTCCATTCACCCACACATGACACACACATGACCCTACCCACACACACCCTCACATGTAGACACACACACTCATGCTCTTTCACACTCTCACACACACACCCACATGACTACATGTACACCTAGGACACAAATACATGTAACCTCCCCCTATCACCCTAGGTATATATATGTGTATATATATGTAGCCTATATATATATGTGTATGATAACTATATTAACTTAGTATAATATACAATATGTGTGAAATATGATATGGCCTATATGGCACATAGCCTATAGGATGTACCCTATGTGATACAGCCTATGTATATAGCTTGAATGCCAGTGTAGGAGTGTGGTTGGCTTGTATAGCCTAGAAATTGGGTGTGCTTGCTAGAATAGGCTGGTTAGGCCTAGTGGGACTTGTTTGGACTAAGTTTGACCTAGTTGACTTAGTTTGACTAGTCCAGGTTGACTGGAGTTGACCAAAAGTCAACATTAGTCTGGATGTGACCAATTAACCTAGTTTGACTAGAGTATTGACTTGGGTTGACCCAGAGTTGACCAAGTTTGACTTGGACCTAGTTTGACCTAGACAGTTGACCAGATTTGACTTAGAGTTGACTTTGACCTAGATTGGTCTAGAAATCATGTAGATTGCATCATAAACATCATTTACCTTGTTTTAAACACATTATAACCTGTACTGCTCTATTTAGGATATTGTGACTCCGGTGCAGACATCTGACATTATACTACTCTTTTCAGAGTATCAGGCGAGTACATTCTCTGATAGTTCTCTCATTTATTTGCCAGTTACTGTATTTTAGTTCTATTTAGTTTTATGTGATTCTCTGATACCACACGTATGGATATTTCTAGATTCATGTATACGACACACTCACCATATTATCTGGCCTCTATTACTGGAATTACTGGAATCATTTCGGAATCTATTACTGGAATCATCATATTTTGGCTGAACTCATCTCGATTCTTGAGTCAAATTTTGGATTCATTTGTTTTACGGGGCGGGGAAATATTGAGTAAGACATGTAGACATACCACAAATCTGGAATCTCCAACTGGAATCTACTGGAAGCATAGCCATCTCTCGCCTGATCAGTGAGAGATGTGCCTGATTACCTACAGCCGTTTACATGTCGATCTCGGTATTTTAAAACACACTGTTAGAATAGTTGGACTCACCTGGATTCTTGATCACTACCTAGAATCATTTGGTACTGGATTTATATTATTTTAGATTTATCCCGTACTGGATTTATAATAGTTTTACACTTGTTTTGCAATTACTTTCAGGACTTATTCTGTTACCTTAGTTCAGCTAGATTTATTTTACAGTCTTCATTGCCATCATTCTTCTCTTGTTTTAGTTACTTACTTTCCTTGTATCTTATCTGTTCTCCATACCATCACCTGTATATAAACTGCCATATTCATCAATAAAACTGTCTATAATTGCTTTATAGTTCTCTATCATTACTTGGGTTTTCTTGATGAGTTGTACTCGTTCCTATTCTGACTGGACTTGTTGTAGATTTTACAGATGATTGTCCTGAGGACACATGCCCTACATATTACTGTGGAGATGGCTTAGCTACCTATGGCCCCGACACTCAGGAGTGATCGGGAGTTTAGCTAGTTGTCCTGTTTTAGTTTTCATATTTTAGAACTGGAGTTGTATATAAGTTGAGTTTTGTAGTTGAGATTGTCTGAGATTATATTATTTAGTTGTTGGATTTATTTATGTTATTTAGTCTTTAGTTATAACTTCTGTGATCTCTTATCGTTCTTAGACTGTGATTGAGATTCATTATATCTATACTTGTCCTCCGATCGGAGTTGATATTTTGACAAGTACATTATATAACTGCGTGATTGGTTGGTTAGATAGTGACCTAGAACAGCGTTATACCGCCGACGCTGCGGCGTAGGCTGGGCGTTGTTACGCGCTCGTACCCTCATAGTGGGTGCGGGTCGTGATATTTAGAGGACGTGGAGGTGCTGGAATTATAGCAGCAGCAGCAGGTGTGTTCGGCCTGCTTTGGGTCTGTCGGCCAAAGTGAGGTCGAATTTGAGGCTGTGGAGGAAAGAAAAGAAGTGGTAAAGGGAAGGGGAGGAAGAGGAGAGGGAGATGGAAGAGATGGTTCAGTTTTGGAGGGAATGAAGTTGGCCAAATGGTTTAATAAATTATACTCCCAATGTATTACTACATGTAATAATGGAAGGGAAGGTGATAAGTTGGAAGTTTCAAGTAAAGAAATCAAAGGTCACAAGTAATAGTGCTTTGAAACCTCCCACCACTTGAGGTTGCTGCTGAATGGCTTTTATCCCTCTTTATTTGGATGTATACATGGTACATTTTAAGTTAAACTAGTCCATAGTACATACTAAAAGTAGTAAGAGCTGAATTTAAATTTAAATGAGGTAAAAAGGGTGATTTAGTGTGGGAAAAAAATGGTGTTTGGTGTATAGGAAGGTAGAAAAGGAGTGTGTGGTGTTGTATATGAGTGGTACAAGTTGGTTTGACCGAAAAGGCTAGTGTTGCATTCCTGGCATTAAGACTACACTAATGTATTTTTTTTCTTTCTAGAATTTGTATTATTGATTTAATAATTATACAAATATTTTCAAACATAAAATTACTAAGTTAATCCTATCTAAATTTCAGGGTGTTTATATATATATATATATATATATATATATATATATATATATATGTATATATAATATATATGTATATATATATATATATATACATATATATATATATATATATATATATACATATATATATATATATATATATATATATATATATGGCTGCGCCTGCGATTGCGGAGCTCCCATCCCAGTTGTGCACAGATGTCACACCGGCGGGGGGCTCCATCCCCCCCTCGCGTTGGATCCTCGGTGGGTGGCAGAGTCCGCCCTGGCACGGTTTCGTCGGAGGGTGGCTCCGCCTCCACTGGCCTTTGCGCGGGAGGAGGAGACGGCCATGTGGGCGATCTGGTGGCGGGGGGGATCTCGTTCCCACTGGTTCGGCGGGGGGATCCGTCCCCTCTGATGGCTCGTCGGCGGGAGCCACAGATTCGTCGGCGGGAGCCTCTGGAGGCCCTCGCACCTATGGTGGTACATCGAAGGGAGGGACCGCCTCCACTGGCCTCCGCGTGGGAGGCGGAGTTGGCCATGGGGGCGACCTGGCGGCGGGGGGGGACCTCGTTCCCCCTGGTTCAGCGGGGGGATCCGGTCCCTCTGATGGCTCGTCGGCGGGAGCCACGGGTTCGTCGGCGGGTGTCTCTACAGGCACTCGTACGTATGGTGGTTCGTCGGCGGGAGGGTTCGCTCCTCCTGGCCTTCGTTCGGCGGAGGAAGACGGTCGAGGGGGCGACCCGTCTGCGGGAGGGGGTGTCTCACCCATCCAGGTTCTGGCGGGAGGCTCCGCCCGGCGCCGGCGGGAGGCTCCGTCCTCCTTGGCATCCCTCATGGCCTTCCCGAGGGCGGCGACGGGATTGGGGATGACCCGGGTACGAGGAGGGGCATCGTCTGAAGCGATGTCCGCTCTCCGGCAATGGTGGCGTCTCAGGAGAAGGTGGTAGGCAGAGGTACGGGTGGTACGTCGCGGTCCTTTGCTGCGGTAGTGGGCGGACCCGCGTCGACTTCGACGGGTGGTGTGTCGAGAGTAGACTTCCGACCAGCCATTGAGTCTGATGGCAGGAAGGTGGTCGTCTTCTCGCCGTCGGATATGGAGGCTCTTACGGCGCCGTGTGGATTGGATCTTATTGGAAAGTTCGCTAGGCGGAGAGTCCCGGTTGAGGCCATTAGGAAGGTTTTTGATTCGAAGAGTTTCAGGGGGATGATCGAAGTGAAGGCCATTGATGATTGTCATGTTCTTATACGGCCTCATGTCGAGAGTGATTTTCTTCGGCTTAGCTCTAAGGACTGTTGGTTCGTTGGTCGGGTTCCGTTGGTGCTTTTTAGGTCGTCGGTGGACTTTTTGCCGATGAGAGAGGATCCACGTGTTCCTATCTGGGTTGCCTTCCCTGGGCTTCCCCACTGTATGTTTGATACTAATGCGGTTCTCTCCATTGCATCTGGTCTCGGCACTCCGCTCTTTACGGACCGGGCTACGGCTTCATTCTCTAGGTCGAGGGTAGCCAGGGTCTTGGTCGAAGTGGATGTCAGTAAACCTCTTTCTCATGAGGTTTTCTTCCATCTTCCTGATGGCGTTCTTTCGCAGCCGGTTGTCTATGAGAGGACTCCTCTATACTATGTTTCTTGCGGCCATCATGGTCACGTTGAGAGTGCTTGTGGTCGTCCCCAGTTGGATATGCCAACAGTGGATGTAGCAGACGGCCGTCCATCCCCGTCGCTCCTTTCTCAGGCGTAGCATGGCCACCGGTGGTTGTAGCAGACGGATCGCCCAACACCGGCGTTCCTTCTTCAGGCGGTGCGCGAGGGGACGACGGCTCGGCGGGCGGCCGTAGGATTAGCAGGGGTCGTCGGAGGCGGAGATCGAGGCGTGAGAAGGGGAAGGGGACTCGGCAGGTATGGAGGCGCGTCCAGGGGCGTAATGATAGCAGGGGGACCACGCTGCCCAGATTGCGCGGGAGTGATGATATTCGCGCGAGTTCCGTTCCGCCTTCCTGGCATGTGGGGGAGTCTTCTTCGGGCCAGCTGGCTTTATGGTCGGATGACGGGAGGCCCATGCAGGGGGGACATAGCGCTCCGGGTTCTAGTTTAGATGGGCAGGTAGGGCCTGAGCGGGGAATTGGGCCCATTGTTTTACCGAACCTTCCTATTATTATCCACAGTCAGCTGGGACATGGAGTTATAGCGGCTGACTCTGACACTGAAGATCGCAGCTTGGTGGTGTGGGAGGCGCCCGTCCATGGCTCTATCTCTGATTGGGGTTATGACCCTTCTCCGGGAGATGATATTATTTCTTTGCCTGAGGCGAGGTCTTCCACCTCCTTTTTTGAGGGTCGTAAAGATGGTTGGCAGATGGTTCCCTTCAAAAAGGCGGCTGGTAAGCGAAGGAACTCGTTGGCACCTCAGTCGGATCGACTGCTTCGATCACATGCTTTCCGGGTTAGGCGGGACCCCAAGAGGGTCCATGGTTAAATTTCTTATGTGGAATGTTCGGGGGACGGCGAACAGATCTACAATATGCCGTCTCAGGTCCTTGTGTCGGACCAACTCTATTCAGGTTCTCACTATTATTGAGCCCAAGGTGATATCCTCTAAGCTTCTTTCTTATCAACTGAGGTTGGGTTTTGATGCTAGCTTTTACAATGATAAGGGTAATATTTGGATACTTTGCAAGTCGGGTCTTGGGACCCAATGTATTGATTCTTGTGATCAAACTATCACAGTACAACTTTCTCCGAGCTATTTTTCGGATCTGGTATGGTTGTCTGTTGTTCATGGTACAGGGACACGACAGGGGAGGAGGCGTATGTGGCGGCACCTTTTGGACGTCCAAGCCAGGGACATCGGTATGCCCTGGGCGGTGGGTGGGGATTTCAATATTATTGCTTCTTCGGATGAGAAATTTGGAGGTCGGCCTCCTGACACGAGGGCCATCGTAGACTTTTTCGACTTTCAGTTGGCTGCCGGGCTCTCCGATGTTGGCTTCAGAGGTAGCATTTACACTTGGGTGAATGGTCAGTCGGGGGCTGATCGGCAGGGATCCCGTCTTGATAGGGTACTCGCGACGGGTAGTTGGCTGGATGGTGTCCAGGTCTCATGTGAGCATCTTAATCGGGCAGAATCTGATCATTCTCCATTATTGATATCCTGCCAGCCAGCTTCCTTCCCTCAGCGTCGAGGATTCCGTTTTCTCGACTTTTGGACGTCTTATCCGAATTTTCTTACGGTGGTTGCTCGGGCATGGAATTCATATTGGCATTATGATGCGCTTGAGCGGCTGGGCATGCATTTGCGGACGACGGGGTATGTCCTGGCTGGATGGAGTAGAGCTACTTTCGGAGACATTTTTCAGGAGGTCCGTCAGGCCGAGGATGCTGCCTTGGCGGGAGCAGGATTATGAGCTTCATCCTTCGGAGAGGGGAAGGGCTTCCTGGATGGAGGCTGTAGCCAGATTGAAGCAAAAGGTCCAAGTCGAGGAGTCTTTCTGGAAACAAAAATCCAGATTGAAATGGGACCTGGAAGGGGATAAGAATACTCGATTTTTCTATGAGTGCACCAGGAGCAGGCAAAGAAATGCGGGTATTCAAAAAATTATTCGGGCTGATGGATCAGAAACAGGCTCTATTGCGGAGGTGGCGACGAAGGCTTCATTATTCTTCTCTAAGTTGTTCAGGGCTGAGCCTATTTCAGACGAGGATGCCTTCCTCGATGTCATTCCTAGCCTCATTTCGGTGGGGGACAACTCTGAGCTTGTTCGTTGTCCGGATAGAGCGGAGCTGTTAGAGATTGTTAGGGGAATGGACCCGACTAGTGGCGCCGGGCAGGATGGATTTTCTGTAAGATTTTTCTTATTTTGTTGGGATATTATCGCCGCTGATATGGTGGAAGCCATTAGCTCTCTTTTTTTGGGTGCTCGTCTTCCGGTTTCCATTTCTGATACCTTTTTATTTCTTATCCCCAAAGTCGAGCACCCGAGGAATCTATCTGATTTCCGTCCTATTAGCCTTTGCAATTTCTATAACAAGATAATTTCCAAGATTATTGCTTGCAGGTTGCGGGAATTTCTTCCTAAAATTATTTCTCCAAAGCAAAGTGCTTTTGTTAAAGGGAGATAGATTGTTGACAATATCATCATTGCTCAGGACATGGTGGCTTCTATGAAAGAATCGAATCATGGTGGAAATGTTGAAATAAAGCTTGACATGCAGAAGGCCTATGACAGAGTCAGTTAGCATTTCCTCCTTCGGGTTCTTCGGAGATTTGGCTTCAATGAGGTTTTTTCTGATCTTATTTATCGTCTCCTGGCGGACACCCAGTATACGGTTCTTCTTAATGGAGCCCCTACTGATTTCTTTCCGACGTCTAGAGGGATCCGGCAGGGGGACCCTCTCTCCCCGGCTCTCTTCATTATTGCTGCGGAGGTACTTTCTTGGAACCTCAAGCTTCTTCAAGAAACAAATAGGAGAACTTCATTTCATACTCCTATTAGGGGACCACGTATCTCGCAATTGGCATATGCGAATGATGTTCTTATATTTACTTCGGGGGATATTGCTGGATTGCGTGCTCTTCAGCAGGTATTGCATCGCTATGAGGTTGTTTCTGGTCAGAAAATAAATTATTCCAAATCCGACTTTTATACTGCGACCCCCTTGGCTGAGGACCGTGCTCGGACTATTCTACTCTTTTTCGGTTCTGTACCGGGTCTTTGTCGTTTACTTACTTGGGCTGCCCGTTAACATGCGGGAGACGGAATGCGGGGATGTTTAGTTATTTGTTGGATAAAATTCGGTTGAAGCTGACGGGATGGCAGAACAAGATTCTTTCTCCTAGGGATAAGCTGGTCCTTCTTAAGAATGTTCTTTATCTATCCCTATGTATTCGTTGGCAGCATGTTGCCCACCTCGGGCCATTCTCAGGACGATTGAGAGGATGTTTGCGGCTTTCTTCTGGGTTAGCAAGGATGGGGTGGCTAAGAGGAGTTGGCTGGCGTGGCAGTTTGTCACTCGGACTAAGTCCAAAGGAGGCCATGGGATCAAATGTCTGAATGATGTTATGGATGCCATTTCTATGAAGTTATGGTGGAAGTTGCGGCATGGGAAGGGCCTTTGGGTGGAGCTCCTTAAATCGAAATATTTTCGTAAGCGTCATCCATGTGATGCGTTTATGAATTCCAAGTGCTCCTATATTTGGCGACGGATTTTGCGGGGGAGGAAATTGGCGGAACCGCACATCTCTTTCAGACTTGGGCGTGGTGAGGGCTCAGCGAGGTGCGAAGATTGGCTCCCGGGGGGCCCTCGGTTGGGTAGCGTTGCTGTTCCGTCGGATGCGGGAGTGGTGGCTGGGACCAGACGTGGAACGGGAAGACAGAATCGGGTACGACGGCGGACCCAGGAGATGGAGACGTCTGTCTTGGGGCGGGTTCCGTTGGATGGTGGCACCGGAGAGCTTCGGGGGTCGGCCAGATTGGCCGGAAGGAGGGTGGTTCTACATCATCAAACGGTGACTGTGAGGGCTCTATCGGATAGGGGAAGGAAGATCTGAGATTCTAGGGCGAGGAACTCGGACAATGGTGGTCCGGGTATCCGTCTGTTTTGGACTGACGCTGGGTGGGATTTTCCTATGTTCATGGAGCAGTTTGGGGCAGAGGCAGCGAGGCGGCTCAGAGTGGCGAATCTGTCTTGCTCTTAGGATACTGATTCTTTGGTCTGGGGAGAGAGGAAAGGATCTTTTTCGCTTGCCTCGGCTTGGAGGTTTTGTCGAATTTCCCATCCTACATCTTCTTTATTTTCTAATATTTGGGGCAAGTGTATTCCGGCGAAGTAGAGCATTCTGATGTGGAGGGTTTGTCACAACCGGCTACCTACTGATGACAACATTCAAAAGATTGGCTTCCATTTGGCTTCCAGGTGTCATTGCTGCCAGGATGGGAATGGGGAGACCCTTCAGCATATTTTCTTCCACGGGGATCTTGCTAGGATGGTTTGGTCTGTCTTTCGGGGTTTCTTCAAGGCAAGGATGCATAGTGACTTTCTTGTCTTTCTTCAAAGGTGGGGGCGGGGCCAGGGCAGTCATCATCGGAGATCATTGGCCGGTGCGATCATTTGGGTGCTTTGGAAGAACCAGAATAAGCATCGCTACGAGGGGCGTAGTGCTGGTTTTGATTTTTTGGTTCGGGAGGTGAAGCGTCAGTTTCGGAAGTCGCTTTCGGGCTGCCGTCATCCTCCGACTATTCCGCATTGGGCTTTAGAGTAGTGATTTTCTTGTATTTCCTTTCTTTATTTTTGTTACCATGAGGTCGGATGTACTCATTACCCTCTTTTTTCAATAAAGGTAACGGTTTTCCAATATATATATATATATATATATATATATATATATATATATATATATACCCATCTCAAGGCGGTGTATGCGCCCAAGTCGCCTTCTGGCAATCATGCGCCACCCATTGTGGCAAATCATGCACCCCTGGCCGCGCTGGGCTATGCGCCCATCCACATCGTGTCGGAGTATGTGCCCAAATTGCCTTCTGGCGATCAGGCACCACCCAATACGGCCAGCCATGCGCCCCTGCTGAACCTCAGCGCCATGCCCCCCCTTTGCGAAAGGTCATGCGCAAGCGTCGGCGGGCCCCTGGTATGCGCCCTGCCACGACCCGCACCCTAGAGTAAGGGCACGAGAAGTGGGTACGTCCAGCCTACACCGCAGTGTCGACGGTAGAACGTTGTCCTAGGTCAATCATCTAACAATATATAAGGTACCTGTACAGTATATACACTCCGAATGGAGGTGACATAGCAAATACAGTCTCAATCACATCTAAGGTAGAATACGATAAATGATAGATAGGTAAAACTGAAATCCACAAAGAGATACAGCAGATAGAAGTCTAAGTGTCTAAGATACCATAAATCCAGAAAACATCTCAAATCTTAAATACAGTAATCCATAGAGTAAATACAGCTCAAGATAACTGAAAATAAAATAAGAAAAACCCTAGCTATCTACTCCAATCTCTACTATGTCTCCTCTAGGCTAGCAGGTAACCTCCAAGCTATCTGTAAAATTTATCAATAGGTTCAGTCAGGACAAGAGCGAGTACAGTACATCTCAACAAGTCATAACAGGTTAGAAAATATAATCATGTTAGAGAGTAAGATACATGAAACTGAAAGAACAACATGATGTAAAAAGAGAGAGACTGTAAGTAAATAGCTAAAATATATAAGAGAACTAACAGTGCTAGTGATTTAGAGTACAAGACGGTTATGTAAACGACACGATGTTGTACACGAGTAATCTACAAGATTGAATACATAACCACTTCTACTCCCTCGCCCCAATCAATACACAATGATCTAGTCAAGTTATGTTATTGCACACGAAGTATAGTTGTACACGATGATCATGTGAGCACATGAGTATACACGATTTCATACGTTTTGTACACGAATAACACGAACACAAGGAGTACACGATGCCCATGATAAAGTACACGAATACGAAATACCCGATGTATCCGCTAAGGGGATAATATCGCACGACAAGATCCATATAGTACTAATCCGTGTTACCAACGTGTCAGCATCAAGTAAAGTAATCTAAAGCAGAAAATATAATCCTAAACAAGATATAAATGGTCAGAGAATGTACTTGCCTGATAACTTGAACAGCTGATAGGTATACAGGTCCAAACTGAAGCCACAGAGTCCTATTTAGAGCAACACAGGTTACAAGGTGTTCAAGTTGTAATAAATGAATTTCTACAAGCAATCTATATTATTTTAGGCTCTTCTAAGTCAAGTCAACTCTAGGTCAACTCTGGTCAACAATCTAGTCAAACTAGGTCAAGTGTTGACTTACAGTTGACTTTTGGTCAATTGGTCAACTCTGGTCAAATATGGTCAATTCTAGTCTAATTATTTAGATATAAAGTGTACTTCGTTATTCGTATGTCAAAACTTACGACACGCAAATCGAGATAAGATGATCAACAATAAATTAATAATCTTATTATAGTGATCCACATGTCCATCTTGTCAATTTCAGCGATGTGAGATAACTGGAATTGACCGATCTCAGTTTCGTTGTACTAATTCCGAAATACGAATATTAAAGAATTAACTATAAAAAAAGATGATACATAGAGAAAGTATCTACAAACATTATCGGATGATGAATTAAACATCGCCAACGTGTCCAGAATGGTCAAATTAGCTAGGGTAGCCTACCCATCGATCCAGTTTGGACACAAGGGAAAAAAGGTCATTTCGGATCAAAAATGGTATCCGTGTCGAAGCCATTTTACACCAAAAAATGTGTAAGAAAACAATTCTATAAAATATAACAAATTATATGTCCACGAAACCAGAATAACGATACGAACCCAACGGTATATCCAGAATTGGATTCCGTTGACCCGATCTCAATTTGGTCCGTTGACCAGAACATTGGAATTCTAATTTGCACGAAAATGCGTGTCGGAGCCAATGTTCGCAAAACTCAGAAAATTATATGTCAACGAGTCTAGAATGACGATACGAACTCAACGGTATATCCAGAATTGGATTCCGATGAGCCAATCTCAAAATGACCCGTTGACCCGGATATTGGTATCTGACTTGCACGAAAATGCTTGCCTGAACCAATGTCCACTAAAACCTAGCAAATTATATGTCAACGAGTCTAGAATGACGATATGAACTCAACAGTATATCCAGAATTGGATTTCGATGAATCGGCATCAAAAAGTCCCGTTGACCCAGACTGTGGAGCCCGCTTTGTACCGAAATGTGTGCCAGGGACCACGTCCTCCAAATCTAACAAATTATATATGAATCTGTGCCAGAATGACGCCACGAGTCTAATGGTGGTGTCGTAAATGAAATATGGAGTCCCACATTCAAAAATAAAATTTTACAAGTTGAAAATTACGAATTCGGACGGCCAACTTTGGCGTCAAATTCAACTAATCAAACAAGCTCACAATGAAACGAAACTGGAGGGGGGTAGGAAGAGGGTTATACCAGCTACGCACAGGAACTGGTAGCACGCCAAATGGAGCTGCGGTGGAGGAGGTACGAGCCGACGAAGTTGGCTCCGCAAAACTGTCCAAAATTTATATAATTTAAACGGTCAACTTGGCGGCCGGTTTTGATGTATCAAATGATAAAATCAACGGACGAAACTTGAGGGGAGTGAAGATGAATATACCAAGATAGTGACAGAGTAAAGAAATCGTCGATCCAACGGTCGAATTTCTCTAAAAATATGCACGAAGTTGCTGCTTCGAGACGCTATTCTGAGTTCGTTTTCGAGCTCGCACCGACGGGATTTAGTACAAAATGCACGAATAGGCTATGCATCGCGCCAGGGAGGAAGACGGCACACCCGGGGGGTTCGTCGAAGTTCACCCAGCAGGGGAGGCCGGCCACGGTGTTGGCGGCCGATGGCAACTCCTGAACTGCACGGCTGTGCTCGGCCATTTTCAGCCGGCTGGTCGCTGCTGCTGCAGTTGCGGGGGCTACGCTGGCCCAGCTAGATGGCACGACGGTCGGCGGCCAGCGGAGCACGACAGCAGCGAGGTGAGGTGAACTGGTAGAGGTGGTGGTGTTCGATGTGGTGGTGGTGTAGGCTAATGGTGGTGGTGGTTGAAGTGGTGGTGGTGATTGGTGTTGGATGAGGAGAAGGAAGGAGAGGCTGGTAGAGAAGGAGCTCGGGAAGAGGGTGGCTCGCCGGGCTCGGCCAGGGAGAAGCTGGCTCAGGAGGAGGAGGTTAAGTGGTTCGGCCATGGGCTGAGCTGCTGTTGTGGGTGATGGTGTGTGTGTGAGTTTGTGAGGAAAAAAATAAAGAGAGAGAATATATGTGTGTGTGTGTAATAGAGGGAGGAGAGAGAGAGAGATAGATATGATAGTTAGGGCCGGCCACAATTTGAGGGGTGTAGGAGTGAGTGTTGTGAGGATGTGGGGTTAGGATTGCATATGGGTAGAATGAAGGATTGGGATTAAATGTAGGAATAGATCATTTCTTAGGGATTTAAATCAATAGGGGTTATCCAAGAAATATTTGAATAGGTAGTCTAGGTATTTAATATTTTTCAAAGGCAAGGAGAGTGAGGGTGTCATGAGAGAGGGTAACATGAAGCTTGGACTAGGTTCGGTTGAGCTGGGTCGGGTCAAAATCGGACATGGTACAATAATTGAATTAAAATAGGTGTTTATGATCATGGGTAAATAAGTAACATATTGGGACTCCAATAAATGGGACACAAGTGTCATGTGGATAGTAGGCTTCATATGGGCCATGTCCATATTTTGGGTCGAGTAGGTTGGATCGATGTCGGGTCCCGAAATTAAATTGGAAGTCAGGTCACAAATTACGGTGGATAATTAATTGACCTAAATTGACCCAAAAGTTATGCGAAGCAAATGGAGCACAAGATGGTGTGTCTGAGTGAGACATGCAGGTCATGGGTGAAGAGTGTCTCGAGTAGATCTTGCATGAGGAGTTGGTTTTAAGAAAATGACTAGTCTTGTGCTCCTAATTTAAAAGTCACGGCAACGTGCTTATGAGGATCAAGGAAAAGAGTGGGAAATCAATTAATAATTAATCAACGATCAAATGGTCTAAATTGACCTGAAGTTGTACGAAGTAAAAAGAGTACAAGAAAACAAGTTTAAGTGAAACATTATATACCAAAATAAAGGTAATCCTATCTACTACAAAACTCATGAAGAAAGTTTCCATAGATGAACATCCCTGACACTCCAAATATCAAAGGCACAGAAAAGTATATTCAAGGATAAAAATAATCAAAATAAAATATTTATTGAGAAAAATAATTCAATCAAAAAATAAAAATAAAAAAAATTAACCCAAAATTCAGGGTGCTCACATCCTACCCACCTTATAAAAATTTCGTCCTCGAAATTAAAATATTCATACTCCTTCTAGGTCAAACCCCCATAATCAAAGTCTCAGAACTTACCTAATCATACAATTTAAAAGAATGGCATACAGCGTCATGGCATATGGTGGTAGTGAAAGTCTCATCTAGGTATACTAGTCATGCTAAACCAAAACGGTCATAGGGTATCAAAACATACAAGCAATCTAGGGTACTAAACTAGAAAAGTTACAGAAACAACAAATCATCAAGACTGTAAGGCAGTCTACCATCCTATATGAAAACTGGTAATTATCAAAAATAAAATAAAAATAACTACTAATTATCTATAAAGGGGTACTATTCAAAGAAAAATCAAAATCTAAGGTTTAAAGAACGAAAGTCAATAGCATTGAAATTCAATCAAAAAAATATTAAAAAAATTAATCTCGATACAATCTAAGTTGATCAATTCTGGGTAATCAAGATTTGGGCAATATGGAGGACAAGGTCATCGAAGTCTGAGCACGAGCATAAAAGGATGGAGATTCAGGTCACATTTAAAATTTAATTCAATTGAGTAGGACCCAAGATATTAATATGATAAGAAAAGATGACCAAAGTCGATTGGTCATGATTAAGAGAGTTAGGATTCAACGATATTGAAAACCTTTAAGGATGCTTCAAAGATATGGAATAATTCAAATTCCTCCTTTTTGATAGAAAAACAAGAGGCAAGATTTCGTAGGGAAGACAAGTTAATCATCTGTCTCTGATTTCATTAAGTTCATCCGATCATAATTTGCCAATCGTATCTTCATCTCACAAGTTCTGATATGAAAATACAACCTTTATATGCCTACCACCAAGATTTTATAACCTTAAGTCATCTAAGCCTTTACCATGATCACCATAGACAAAATTCTAAATTTCTAAAACATTTCCCATGAAGCATACCCCTCTTATTTAGGAATCAACACTTATTTATTTAATCAAATTTCTAAATTCTTTCACCTCGTCCTAATTTAGATCTGAAACCTCTAAATCCAGTTTATGAAATCCTTGAACTTGTTTAAATCAAGTCTTGTATTTACTCAACTCTAATACCACCATGTCATACAAAATTTATTCTTATTTATAAATCAACCTTCCTATTTTCTTCAATGTTCACCTTCAAATATTATCCTTTTTGAATTCTACAATTTTCCCCCAATCATCTAAAAATAATTTCTATAACTTAAAATCCTCGTGTTCTCTCTGTCTCTAGTCACCCTCTTACAATATCTAGTTCAATTTCATATAATCATTGAATACAATAAAATTTTCTTTTCTATTACTAAATTTCTACATAGCCTTAGAGTAAAAGTTCCCAAGAATCAATAACCAAGATTTTTCAAGTTTTCAAAACTAGGTTGACCTTTAATATCCTTATTAGTTTTTGAAATACATCCAGAAATTATTCATAACCAAAATTTTATGTGATTCTTTCTAAATTGATAACATTTATCTCTCGATTTCATTCTAAACCTTTGGCACATCCCCATCTCAATTTTTTATATTTGACATCCAATATTTTTGATTCCTACAAAATTGTCATATGATAACCAATTACGTCATTTTTGAGCTAGATGATTTACATCACTTCCTCAACATTTCTCAGGTAAAATGATCTGAAGATTCAAGGATTTCAAAGTATAGCTGACAGAATTAGATACGAGACAGGGAAAAGAGTGGGAAATCAATTAATAAATAATCAACATTTCTCAGGTAAAATGACTAGCCTTGTGTTCCAAATTTAAAAGTCACGACAACGTGCTTATGAGGATCAAGGAAAAGAATAGGAAATCAATTAATAATTAATCAACGATCAAATGGTCTAAATTGACCTGAAGTTGTGCGAAGCAAAAAGAGTATAAGGGAACAAATTTGAGTAGGACATTATATACCAAAATGAAGGTAATCATGTCCACTACAAAACTCATAAAAAAAGTTTTCAGAGATGAACATCCCTGACACTCCAAATATCAAAGGTACAGAAAAGTACATTCAAGGATAAAAATAATCAAAATGAAATATTAATTGAAAAAATAATTCAATCAGAAAAAAAAATTAACCCGAAATTTAGGGTGCTCACAAGCCCTCCTAAGCAGGGGTCCCCTCCTTCCTCCTCTTCTTTGCTGGCAGTAATGCGCCCGCGGGTCGCGCCCCAGCCTTCCGGGGGACCCATGTGCCTCAGTCAGTTGGCCATGCGCTCGGTCTTCTCCGACTCCCCGTGGGCCCAACCCCGAGGGACCCGATTTTCATCGCTCGCAGCCCGGATGATCCCCCTTGGTTTGCGACGCGGCATCCACTCCCTCCCTCAACCCCCAATACTCCCCTTTCGGGCAGCGTACTTCTCCCCCACCCGGCTATAAATCGACTCCCTCCGTCGCTCCCTCTTACGCGAAGATTTTGCGGCCGGATAGATTAGCGCAGTTGCCCTCCCTTGAGAAGGAGCCCGAAATTCCAGAGATCGAGTTCCCTATCCCTCACGAAGGTCAAACCATCAGAGTGCCATTCTCCCCCGATGAAATTGCTGTATTATCATCCTCCTTCTCGAAGACCTTTGTACTGAAATTCCAGTCCGGATGCCCTAAACTTCCCGTTGCTAAAGAAGCCATCGCAGGCTGGGGTCTCTCATCCGCGTACAAGGTCGCACCATTGGACTCGAAGCACCTCCTCCTCCACCTCTTCTTTGATCCCGACTACTCCTTGGTATGGGCTAAGGGCACTACCAATATCGGGCCCCTCAGCGTGAAGATCGCTAAGTGGTCCCCCAGTTTCAACCCCAATGTCGACTCAACGATTATCTCGACGTAGATCACCCTGCTGAATCTTTCCCTTGTCTGCTTCGCCCCCGCAACGCTCAAGAGAATTTTCAGTTCCTTCGGGACCCTGGTAGACATTGCCGAAGAAACACGCAATCTGTCCAAAGGCAACTACGCTAAGATTTGCATAGAGATCGACCTATCTTCTGACCCCCCCTCTCTTATTCAGCTCGAGTTAGGAGGACAGACACACCTCCAGACGCTAGAGTACGACAACAGCATAAGCTTTTGCAAGAACTGTCAGATCAGAGGCCACCTTTCGAAGCATTGCTTTAAGGCCCACCTGGAGCTCAAGAAGAAAGCTCCACAAAAGACTCATCCCCCGAAGGTGACACAACTCCCCATTTCAGGCCCGAGCCTACCCCTCCCCAACTTCCACTCTCACTTTACCGAAAGCGATGGCTCCCCCAGCCCACGTACTTCCTTCTCGTCGGATAATGGCACGATTCTAGACAAGTCCACAGACATCACCCTCCTCAACAGATTCGAGATCCTCAGCTCCTCTTCTGCGACCGATACCCAGGCGAACCTCCTCTCCGACAAGACCCCGCTTGCTGAAGGTATTGAGACCGCCGAAGGATTATCCGTTGTCGACTCTGGCATCACAGGGGAAAATCGGTTGGCACTGATTATCCCTCCAGCCCTAGTTTAATTACCCATCTTGTCACCCTCACTTTTCCAAGATAGGGGTAAAATGGTAATTTTCCATTTTAGAATATTTTTTAGGAATTTTATTTCATGGATATTAATATTTAATGATTATAGGAGTCGGGTTCGAATTTCATCGTATTCCGACTTAATTCTGGACTCCGAGGAATTTTGACTTGAGTTGTGATTAACACATTAATTAGCCATGGCCCACCAAACTTAATATTTAGGTTTATGAGTTTAGACTAATCTCACATGAGTGTTTAGGCTTAATTATGATTTTTATTTGGTCTAAACTAACTCCCAAAACAAAATTAGGAAGCTAACTTAGCATGGAAGTAATAGGGAGGGGTAAACTTGTAAATAGTAAGTGCCCAAACCTCCCATATAGGGCCGGCCACCCCATTCCCTCCTTCTTCCATTAATTCACTTCAAATTTCTTCTTCTTCTTCTCCAAGTCTTTTCTCAAGAAAGAATAGATTTCCTTAGAAATTATCTCCAAAATAAGCTTTTCTTCCATCGAACTCTTCCTCTGCCCCAAGTGAAGCTTCTCCAAGCTTTTGGGAGCAAGAAGTGCAAGGGTGTGTCCTAAACAATTCATTGTGTCGGAGCCGTGTCGGAGGACTTTCGAATCGGGAATCCATCTCCCGATAGTACAACCTATTCTCTAAATTCATTCTTCATCAAGATAATTAGTTTGAACCCCGTAGGATTGATCCCCGTGTTTGTGTCCCTATTCGTGTCAAGTTTGAGTCCATTTGGAGTGTCCTAGGAGAAGTTAGGATTTGTGGTTGTGTCCTTGAGTTTCCCCCAAATTTGGATACTTCTAGAATAATTAGATTTCATCTAAGTGGGTTAGGCACCTTAAATTCCATATTGTGTTAGTGTTATGGAGTGGTAATATTCATATTTAGTGTGTGTGAGAGGGTGTCTATATATATATATATACACATGAGTGTGTTTATATATATATATATATATATATATATGTGTGTGTGTGTGTGTGTGTGTGTGTGTGTGTGTGTGTGTGTGTGTGTTCATATATATATATATATATATATATATATATATATATATATATATATATATATATATATATATGTGTGTGTGTGTGTGTGTGTGTGTGTGTGTGTGTGTGTGTGTGTGTGTATTTATATATATATATATATATGAGAGATTAGAGAAGAGAATTAGAGAAGTGTATAGAGAGAAATAGAGAGGGAAGAAGAGGGGATGAACAGAAGAGCATGGAAGCAGCTAGGGGGGGGCCAAGGGGCTGCTGCCCCCCCCCCCCCCCCCCACAGCAGCAACAAGCAAAGGCATTAACAGCAGCAGCAGGAAGCTGCATTAGCAGCAGCAGCAAGCAGCAATTTTAGCAGCAGTAGCAGCCCTAGCAACCCCCATTTGACCCCCATAACCCCCCCATATATATACCTATATGTATACCTATATATATACATATATATACCCCTATATTTAGCTATATATACACATATTGAACCATCTAAACTAGCCCCTAAAACTAGTCCTAAGTGGAGTGGAAAAGTGAGTGAGTGAATGAGTGGTTTTGTGAGAGTGTGAGAATTTAGTGAGAGGGTAATTTTGAGTTCCGTGAATCGGAACGCGTCCAAACTTGGAGGGGACTTAGTTAGTATGAAATAGAATTTGCGGGTAGGCTCCTAGGTGGAAATCGGGACTTCGTTTGGGATTAGAAAGAGAGTATCGCGCGATATCATTGAATATCTTGAGATACTCAAGATAACGGGTAAACGACCAATATGGACCGTAAGATGGACTGGATGTCCACTCTACCTAGAGAACTTGGTAGGTAATGGTTGTATAGGCTAGTACCCTACTATCCTAGGAAGCCGGGAGTGGAATTCCTAAGGGAAGGACACTTGGCGTCAACGTTAGAGTGGTTTAAGGGTATGTGTATTAGAGGGTAATCGAGTAATTTCAAGATACGGGGTTCAGGCATTCGGATTGACTTGAAACTTAGATGACTTATTAGGTACACCCTACAAATGTCATATTTGAACCGATTTTGACTCGGTTGACCCAGAGTTGACTTTTTACCTAAAAGTCAATGATGAGTCAACACTTTGTCTAAATTTGACCAAAACTAAACTAGAGTTGACCAGTTGACTAAAAGTCAACTGTTGGTCAACATTTGACCAGTTTGACCTAGGGTTGACCTAGAGTTGACCAGAGTTGACCAGGGTTGACCAGTTGACTGAAAGTCAACTGTAAGTCAACTCTTGACCCCGTTTGACTTGCTTCGACTTGTTTTGACTTGCGATGACTGGTATGACCTAGAGTCGACTTAGATTGACTTGATATAACTTGATTTGACCTAGATTGACTTGACATGACTTAGTATGATGCAGTAAAACCTAGTTTGACCTAGATTTCATATCATTTATTTAAATCATTCTTAACTTGTTAAACCTAAATTAACATGAAATATCTCATCTTTAGGTTTCTGATTACCACTCTGAGCATTGATATACACTACAGTTCAGGACATCAGGCGAGTACATTCACTGATAGTTTTTATTGTCTTGATATCTGCTATATCCGATTCAGTTGTAGTGTCTTACTTGATTCATAACACGATGGTTCACGGATTAGTATATGTCTGATCCTGTCATGAGATGTTGTTTTCGGGTTACTTGGTATATTGGTACATGACTCGACTTGTTACTTGTACTTGTATAGATATGGACTTGGGAGTGGGCTGATCACCTGCTTTTGAATCCTGTGTCATGATGTGTTATGTCCGGATCCTTTATACTATTCGGGAATGGAGAGTTATTAGTGGTTGTGTGATCAAAATTCCTACATTGTTCTATTGTACACATTGTTCATAGCTATACCCTCGCCTCACGACGGGTAAAGCCTTACCCTACACTATTCATAGCTTTCCATGGTGATCGGCCTTACCACTCTATTGTACACATTGTTCACAGTCGGTCGGATGGAAAGCCTGATCATGTTTTCCAAGCCGATCACATAACGCTCTAATAATTCAAGGCATATTTTATATTTATTTTATCATATCTTATATCCTGCTCAGTTCTACATTCAGTACTTTATCACCATGCTATGATATTCAGTGACTCACATGTTCTACATGCCTTTATGTTATACCTTGATTGGAGACTAAGTTCTACTCGGGAGAAGGGTTACAACCTCGTTCCTTGTTTGGTTTAAGGGTTGTAACTCAGCTTCCGAACGGTTCCCAAGTCTTCATATATCTTTGTCTTGTAGTTCATTATATTATCTCTTATAGAATTTGTCAATTCATATGGAACTGTTGTTAGTGTTTGTACTTGCTTATTTTCCTGACAGAATGCCATTGATATATTACAGACAATTCTGAGGCAGATTGTCTGACCTATTATGGGGTCGAGTCTGATGGAGTAGACCTGGACCATGGCTTGTTAGTAGAGCCACTAGACATTGCTTACCCTGAGTAGAGTAGCTTAGTTAGGGTTGCCTGGCCTACGAGCCAGCTAGTACTTTTCAGACAGTAGTATTTATATTATATTTTGTGACTCTGTGGTGTTGTGTATAGCTTTGGGCTTGTGTGGATCTCGAACTTATTTCCTGCTTTCATCTATCATATTTTCTTTCATGCTATCTATCCTAGTTTGCTTTGTGATTGAGACTGTATTGCTATGTCACTTCCATTCAGAGTGTATATACTGTACATGAACCTTTATCTGTTTAGTTGTATTATTTATAGATGACCTAGACAGCGTTCTACCGCCGATGCTGCGGCGTAGGCTGGACGTAACCACGTACTCGTATCCCTAATCAGGGTGCGGGTCGTGACACATTTTTATGGTGGCCTACGCAGGTCCTGTGTCGTAATTAGTGTGATCTCGTATTGGTGCTCGACTTAGAGTACTAATTACGAGTCTGCAATTAGTACGTAGGACCTAAGATATGATAGGAGTTTCTCAATCACACCTAGGAAAAATTTTCGATCTTTTGATTATCATGATTACTCCCCTTGTATTAAATTAACTATCCTTCTTTGATAATATCTTCTCATGTGCCATATTGATCTCCTTATTTTAATTCGTCTCCAGGATGACGAAGATGTACCCGCAGGCCTACTGGATCGAGTAGCTTGCCCGAGAGATCTGACCAGGCTGATGAGGAGGTTCACGAGACTACCTCCAGTGATTCCACTATCCCGGAGGCCCTGGAAGTTGCACAGGGAGGTCTACCACCTCCACCCCAGAGGGTTTCGGTCGTTGTTCCAGAGATACTGCCGCCACCACCTCCGATACAGACGGATACACATCATATGTTCCTTCTCCTTCAGCAGATGATGAAGACACAGCGAGCCCAGACGGAGGCATCGCTAGCGCCAGACGGAGGCGTCACACCGTCAGATTGAGATACTGAGGCGAGCATGGAGAACTCGCATCAGCTTGTGCTGGCCGCCGTGAAGAGAGTGGTACCGGGTACGGTACAGGGCCCTACTGGCCAGCAACCGTACCAACAATAGTCTAGGCCAGGGACAGTATTAGACTTTAGGAAGATGAGCTCCAGGGACTTCACGGGCTACGGAGGGCATCATTTATGCAGACGACTGACTAGAAGACGTGCAGCGGAGTATGGAGCTGGCAGAGCTTCCTAGAAGACTTTAGGTTTCGGCCGCAGCCAGCCGATTCTTCGATATCGTGCTGACATGGTACTGCACGGATCCTCGTGCGTCAATGAGAGGGCTGACATGGAAGAACTTCTGGAGGCTCTTCAAGGGGAAGTTCTTCCCGGACGTGGCTCTTACAGCATTGGAGGGCCAGTTCGTGGGTCTAGTACAGGGGAAGTCGTCGGTGGACGAGTATGCAGCAGAGTTCTTCCGCCTTAGCAGGTTTGCTCCTGATATGATCCAGGATGAGGGGCAGAAGGCTCGTAAGTTCCGTAGGGGACTTATTCATGCAGTACGCACCCGCAACTCGGGTCACCGTGATGCGATGTTCGATCAAATATTGATGGATGCACAGGTTGTAGAGGAGGACTTCGGCCTCAAGCCGAAGAGGAGTGGTGATATCATAGGGGCGAGTTCCGATGCGGGACCGGCCAAGCGCCCCCACTTTCAGCATCAGCAGAGGCAATTTCAGCAGCAGCAGCCTCTGTTACAGATTCAACAGGCACCAGCGCGTGCCCAGCAGCACTAGGGACTGGGCCAGAGGCAGGACATCCAGTGTGCCTTCTGCAAGAAGATGGGGCACACCCGGGAGGTTTGTAGGATGAAGTAGGGAGTTTATTTATTCTGTGGAACTCCAGACCACCAGGTAAAGAACTGTGCTGCCCGTGCAGCTAGACAGGCAGGCCAGGACGGAGTACAGCAGGCTAGAGGAGGCCAGCAGGGGCGAGCTTTCGCCATGACAGTTGAACCCACTCAGGACAGTAGCAGAAAAGATAGCAGGTTCCAATCCTTCGATCTTATTTTTGCGTTTGCCTTCTTATAAACTATCTTAAATTCGATTCCATCTGTTCCTTGATCGTTTGATAAAATTTTATCCTTGTGATGTGATATTCTTCTGAGATAAGTCGTATGGGCTAGGTCGCCTCGATTATGAGATTTTAGAATCCTCTAGGGCTATGCTAGCAGACAGAGTGAGGACATATAGTCAGATTACGGACGTATTTCTCGAATATGGGAATTTAAGGTTTTCGCTACCAAGCTAGCGACAATGCAAAAATTTTAAATACCATAATTCTAGAGGTATGTACCTTAGTCGAGGACTCTGTGATTATCGTAGTCTTGCTCACTGGCATGACAGAGATTCTGAGTATCATGATGATTGGACAAATGCATGAGATTATCGAACTGCATGATTTTTCTGTGTTTACATTGTTTTAATTTTGGAGGATGAATTCTTTTAAGGTGGATAGACTTATAGCACCAAGTTTCTATTTGAGAGTAATTTTAAATTTTATCATTTTAGTCATTTAATTCATGCTTTGATTTTTGAGATTTTAAATCATTTTAAATTTTAAGCCATGACTTGGGATTTTGATAATTTACTATTGTTTGGTTTTAATTTTGAGGACAAATTTTTTTTATGGTGGATAGACTTGTCACCCTCACTTTTCCAAGATAGGGGTAAAATGGTAATTTTCCATTTTAGAATATTTTTGGGAATTTTATTTCATGGATATTAATATTTAATGATTATAGGAGTCGGGTTCGAATTTAATCGCATTTTGACTTAATTCGGAACTCCGGGGTATTTCGACTTGAGTTGTGATTAACACATTAATTAGCCATGGCCCACCAAACTTAATATTTAGGTTTATGAGTTTGGACTAATCCTACATGAGTGTTTAGGCTTAAGTATGATTTTTATTTGGTCTAAACTAACTCCCAAAACCAAATTAGGAAGCTAACTTAGCATGGAAGTAATAGGGAGGGGCAAACTTGTAAATAGCAAGTGCCCAAACCTCCCATATAGGGCCGGCCACCCCATTCCCTCCTTCTATTCATTCACTTCAAATTTCTTCTTCTTCTTCTCCAAGTCTTTTCTTAAGAGTAAAGAATAGATTTCCTTAGAAATCACCTCCAAAATAAGCTTTTCTTCCCATTTTTCTTCCATCGAACTCTTCTTCTACCCCAAGTGAAGCTTTTCCAAGCTTTTGGGAGCAAGAAGTGCAAGGGTGTGTCCTAAACAATTCATTGTGTCGGAGCCGTGTCGGAGGACTTTCGAATCGGAAATCCATCTTCCCGATAGGTACAACCTATTCTCTAAATTCATTCTTCATTATGATAATTAGTTTGAACCCCGTATGATTGATTTCGTGTTTGTGTCCCTATTCATGTCAAGTTTGAGTCCGTTTGGAGTGTCCTAGGAGAAGTTAGAATTTGTGGTTGTGTCCTTGAATTTTCCCCAAATTTGGACACTTCTAGAATAATTAGATTTCATCTAAGTGGGTTAGGCACCTTAAATTCCATATTGTGTTAGTGTTGTGGAGTGGTAATATTCATATTTAGTGTGTGTGTGAGAGGGTGTCTATATATATATATATATATATATATATATATATATATATATATATATATATATACACACACACACACACACACACATGAGTGTGTGTTTATATATATAGATATATATGTGTGTGTGTTTATATATATATATATATATATATATATATATATATATATATATATATATATATATATATATATATATATACACACACACACACACACACACACACACACACACACACACACACATACTAGGTCACTTGATAGGGCCCAATTATCTTCTATATTCAGGGTTATTCTTCCTAGGACGAGATTTCGCTCCAACTTGGTTTAGGATAGCTAAGGTTACATCGTTGACGTTCTTCATGACTTCTCTCGTGATATCCATCTTTTCTTGCTGGGCTTCATCTTGAGCATTCTGGGACTCCAGGATTTCTTGAAATAGGGCATCCATTTGAGGGGTATCCATTGGTATCGGTGAAACAACAGGAGTGGGTATTTCCTCAAGGAAAAGTAACCCAGTTTGAAAAGAGGTATGATTTGACAGTGTAGTGAAAACTTCACTGGATGATTTATGGGGACGATCAATCAGCTGGTGGGGTGTAAAGCTCGGACTTGGTTGAGGAGGCGGGGTTCGATCCGTAGATGACACCACATCGCCGGCAGGGTTGGTTTTGGTCAATGGTCATGATCTGGAAGGTTTAGGACATAAACATAAGCAAGGTAGCCTACCCGTCTATAATCGAGCAAAATATAAATTTTTTTCGGTCCTAAGTTGTGGCAATTTAATGTTCTAGTGTTCCTTGTTGTTTCTAAGTTTTCCTAAGTTGTTGACAGGGACCTGCATGGGCCACCACTAAAAACATGTCACGACCCGGTCCCCAAATACTTGGGTCGAATCGGATCATGCCCAGCCTGCACCGTTGATGAGACGGCGGCAGTAAGCTGTAATCCATATTGCAGGTCATTTCAACAACAAGCTTGAATTTAAAAGTTGCCACAACATTTAATTTACGATAAAAACTTGTCTTTCAATACAAAGTTCATAAACTGGAAATAAAGAAACAACTAAACTCTCAACTAATGTAGCATCTATGGAGACGCCACAACATCATCATCAGCTGGGAGTACCGCCGGGTACAAGTCAGGATCATAATAGCTATTGATCATCATCTCCAGATCCTCAGTAATACCTAAAATGTTATCTCCAGTCAGGAGGGAGCAAAGTACAATTCATGCAAACTTTTAACAATTAAAATACAATTAATGACATGCACTTTTAAACAATTTAAAGATGAACAGTTTTGAAATAATTCAGTACAGTGATGTGAATAGATAATGAATATGACCGGATTGGGTTACAGTAGTATCCTAGCGATACGGTATGGCTTGTCCCCGTGTGAAGAGGGGAAAGCTAACACAGTCATTATCCTAAGGTTGGAATTGGTCATATCCACTATTCTACTCCCCCAGTCCCCAACAGTACAATCAATGCTCCCGAAGGAGTTCGTGTATAATGGTGGTTTAAAATTGCAATGAAACAATTGTAAAATGATTGTAAAATTTACATAAAATGTACTTGCCTTAATTTCCAGTTGTCAAGGTCTTGCACTTCGGTATTCGTAGTTTACGCACTCCTTGGAAATCCTACATTCGGGAAATCGTCTCAGAAACCACATCACAGAGTTAACTAGTTGCAATCTCTATTTGATCCCTAGTCAATTTTAGTCTTGCATTAACCAACACAATCACAACGTTTACTAGTGAGTTGAAATTAGAAATTCAATTTTATATTAATTTTTCGTGAAAACTTGTAATTTATCAAATTACTAATAAAAGCTCGGTTTTTGTCCGTTTATTGGAAAACTTTGATTTTCTTCAATTATTTATAAATTATATATTTGGAAAACTCGCAATTACCAATTATTAGGAAAAAGATTTGTACTTTATATATAAATATATTTTTCTTAAAAGAAATCATGAATTTTTCTAATTAATAATTAATATCCATTTTTAATAGATTTTCTACGCGCTTATACACATAATCCCAGAAAACACAGCAAATCCTACTTATTACAATTTACAAGAATAGTAAATGGGCTTATGTCCTTACATCCCATCAAATTGAAATAAGAGAAAACTGTGTTAGTCCGATAAATCACCTATATTAAATAATAATAATTTAATAAATAAAATTTAATCTAAGTCTCAAACTGGTCCAAATGTCATATGTAGCTACTCTGCCTCAACGTCCGGTCAGACCGGTGCGTTTGCATTTCGCCGGCCCACTGACCAATTTGGTCGTCGCCCAAAATATTATCCAAACATATTATTTTTACCGAAAATCATTTAATAAATTTTCTAGAAATTTCGGCAGCATTCCCTCTGTTTTTGGTCAACCCAAGAACTGAGAAATGCTCCGGTTTTCCTGCAAAAATATTTCCAACCCCAAAATATATATATAACCTTCACAGAAAACTCCCGAAATCCATTCGGAAAACCCGAAATCTCAACAGGACCAACATTCCAGAGAATATAATCCGAAGACAGAGAAATAAAACCAATATATATATATAAATCTATTTTCAGAATTATTCCCGCGATTTCTCAGAAAACCCGAGAAGGAAACGGAAATCCCGAAAGCATCAGAAATCCACAGAAACAATACCACAGAAAATGTTTTCCTAAAAGGAAAACCCACAGAACGTAACTTCCGAAATATTCAGAAAATCCGAAACCGAAAATGGAACGGAACCAAACTGAAATCCGAATTCCCATAGGAATTGGGTTGGACCAATTCAACATAGACAGTAAAGAAAATCATTGGGTCAGGGTGTACCGACAACGGAAAACCCGAGATGGAACTTCGGAATGGGAACGGGGAACAACGGGGCGTCGGCGGCCTGGCCGGGTCGAGCGCCGGCGTCAGCGGCGGCGGAGGGCCGCGCGGGTCAGGTGGCAGCGGCGGACGGCGGCCACGGGGGTCGGCGCCGGTCGGGTACGGCCCAAGGGTCGGGGCTCGGCCGGATCTGATGTTCGCTGGAGTGGGCGCCCAACTTGATCGGAATCGGAGCTCCGGTTCGCCAAAAATGGTGGATTCTCACAAGATTTGGGGAAAGTGTGGGGATGGTGATGGAGAGGGATGGAGAATAGGTTTATATAGAGAGTTTAGAATGGGGGTTACCGGAGTAGGGAGCCGAAGGGCCTCCACGGCCATCAATTCCAGCGGCCGGAGACGAAAAGTTCGACGTTGGAGAAAAACCGAAAGACCTTCGGTTTGAAGAAGAAGAAATGAAGAGTTTCCTTCACTAATGTTGCAACAGCAACAATAAAGGATTTGAATGAATAGTCTTCATTCAACCAAACGAATTGCTAAAGGATTCTACAACAACCCACAACTAAGGCCTAAGCCTATGGGCTTATAAGGTCCAACCCAAATGAGTCTTAATAGTTTGCAAATAAATCCAATGGCTTTGTAAAGGACAAAAATAATAAATAGCTTTTTGGGCCTAAACTTTGGGCTCTTAAGACTTGGATAATATGTCTAAAGCTTAAATGACTTTGAACATCATAAAAAATGACTTTAACAATAAAATAAATTTTCTTTTTAGAAAATACAACTTAATATTTTAATACCCTGATTAAATATAAAAAATAATTTAGTCTCAATGGGTTTCGAACCGGGTTCGGGTTTCGGGTCCGGTCTGGGCTGCCAACCAAAAGTCCATGTTTAACAATTTTAAAAATAATTTTTATTACTTAACCAATACAACAATAATTAATAATATTATTCTAACACATAATGTATATACAACACATTATTTAATTAAAAAATTTTACGGAAAAATTACGGGTTTCACAACCTTCCCTCCTTAGAAAATTTCGTCCTCGAAATTTAAAAGTTGGGTAGGATAGGACAGAATTACTACACTTTAGCAGGTACGGTACTGTGCCCGTAACTCAGGTTCAACAATAAGAATTTCCAAAATAGTCGTGGATGAGACAGTTTAGGGACAAGTTTCATTTATGATATCATCCATGCAGAAAAAACAAAACGAACCAAAGTACACGAGGTTGATCAGACCATCATGCACCGGTTCTGATTAGACAATATATTAATGGGTGCACCCAGTAAAATACTGTCGTGATCAAGCTTGAAAAAGAATAGCTTGTAAAACTAGGCTAACTAGCAGCATATGTCAAGTTCAAAATGAAAATATAAGGATTTGAAGGAAAAATAGGAATTAAGATGGCTCAAATTTCTGATCTTCTACTCACCTCTGACTACGCTTGCTACTGGTTTCTCTGACTCTTCAGCTCTGAATGGTCAAAATATGAGATGCAACTTCTGAACTATGAAATGACGTTGTACATACTTTCAACGATTAGCTGGTAGAGCTAACCGGTATGCTACTTCTCCAACTCAGCCAAAACTAATCATTCCTTTGGTAGTAGAAATCTTCACAAGGACGCTATCTTCTTCTTCAAACTCCACTAGTCGACGATGCTAACTTGGTAGTTGTTGTAAGGAAACTCTACCAATTTAAATAGTCTTTTCCAGGACTCTACAAATTTTAAGACGCAGGATCTAGGTATGTCTTCAGGTGTCTGGATTGACCTCTCTGATTGTCCGTCAGTCTGAACTCTATGAATCCGGTAAATGCGCCTCTCGTACACTGCCGCCAATTTCTTAGTAGACAAACCAACCTTGAAGGGAAATAAAGTAAGCTGACTTAGTCAGTCGGTTCACAATAATCCAATTGGTGTCCTTCCCTCCTTGGGAACAAAGCAATCCATGGTTATATGCTTCTACTTCCACTCCGAAATGTTCAGCGACTACAACAAACTTGCTGGTCTCTACTAAATTCTTTATGTTGACAAATTAAAACATCCAACCTTATAATTGAAAATATCCTTCTTCATTCCATAACACCAGTCAGTGGTTGGCCTATTCCGATACATCTAGCTCTTAAATGTATGGAATACTGTGGCCGTGCGCTTCTTTTATCAGCTTGTTCCTCCTTTCGCCAGATGGTACATAGAGCCTAATACCACTCTTCAGAGCTCCATCGCTGGTTATTGAGAAACCCTCAAGTGTTCCCGCCAACATTTGATTTGCAAAGCCCTCATCTTGAAACTGCGTCTTCTTTGACTTTATCCTCGAGCTCACTTAATACTTCATCAACAAAGAATCAGTGTCCAGCTCCAGTCCAAACTTCTCGATGTCTTCTAGCAGGTGCCTCTCCTTGGTTAAGAACTTCGCCATCGGTATCAACTAAGTACATCAGCTACCACATTTTCCTTACCTAAATGGTATTGCAGATCGATGTTGAAATCCTTCATCAGCTTCAGTCTTCTTCGTTGCCTAATGTTTAGTTCTTTCTGAGTGAAGACATATTTTAGACTTTTTGTAGTCCGCATATATTTTCACTCTCTTCCCATAAAATAATGTTTCCATAGCTTCCAATCAAGGATAAATGCAACAGGTTCTAAATTATGTGTGGGATAGTTCTTCTCATGAGTCCGTAATTGCCTAGATATGTAAGCAATTATTTTCCCATGTTATTGAAGAACGCAACCCAGTCCTTTTTCCTGAGACATTACGGTAAATTAAGAAACCACTGTTTCCTGCGGGTAGCGCAAGGATTGGTGCAGTGATAAGTCTCTTCTTCAGCTCTTTAAATGCCGCCTGGCAATCCGTCCAGATGAACTTTTATTCTTCCGTGTCAGCTTTGTCATCGGTTCAGCAATCTTGACGAAATTCTTCATAACTTCCGGTAGTAGCCAGCCAAGTCCAAGAAACTTCCAAACTGAACTTGGGTATACCACTTTTCCATAACGGCTATCTTCTCAGGATCCATCAGAATTTCTTCTCTTGTGACAATATGGCCAAAAACCACATTGTCTAAGAAAATTCCTGTTTTGATAGCTTACCATAAAAACTTCTTCTTCAAAGTTCCCAGAACTTTTCTCAGATGCTCTTCATGCTCTTCTTCAGTCCTTGAGTATATCAGATTTGTTATCTAATGAAAAGACAAAACTGATACTCATGAAAGACTCTGTTCATGAGATTCATGAACACAGCATGAGTATTCGTCATTCCAAACGACATGACCAAAATTCAAACTATCAATATTTGGTGTTGAACGTCGTCTTGAAAATGTCCTCCTTCCTGACCTTGATCTGATGGTAGTCGGATCTTAAGTCAAACTTAACTCCACTCAAAATGATCAACTAGATCATCAATCTGGGAAAAAGGGTACTTATTCTTCAGTACTGATAGTCGTTGCACATCCGTATTATTCGTCTTGAATGAATCTTAAAGCCTTCAGCTCATTGATCTGGTCCTCTCATCTCCTTTGGTTTAACTTGGTAACATCCCTTAAAATAGGGAAAGGGTCGAAAACTTGGTCAATGGTAGATTCTATGTCTTGATCTAGGGTAATCCGGGAACACCATCAGAAAATATTTACCATAAAGATGTAACTAAAAAAAAATTTTATTCATAAAGGAGAATTACAGCAAGATTCATGGTAGTTCTAAGGATATCTTGTTACAAATTCTTAATAGATATTGATACTCAGCAGTCCTAAGTACTATTCTTCATGGTTTCGGCTCTTGCATGAGCAGTCTCCAACTGCTTCACCTCCGATGATCCTTGAGTCTGCTTCATGTCTTCCTACGATCTGTTGGATAGGAAGAGAGTCCCTAGGTTGTGGCATAACAGTTGTTGCTGGAATAGGTGCTCTGGTATGATGGAAAGATGAGGGGCAGTCCTTTACCTGATGCCAAACATTGCCTCAATCTTTCGCGACAAATATTGGCTAGGTGACCAGGCCTTTTACAGTAGGCACAAGCCAATAGCTTCTTACGATATGACTGCCGGGTAGTAGAGTACTTGATAGGGCCCAATTATCTTCTATATTCAGGGTTATTCTTCCTAGGACGAGATTTCGCTCCAACTTGGTTTAGGATAGCTAAGGTTACATCGTTGACGTTCTTCATGACTTCTCTCGTGATATCCATCTTTTCTTGCTGGGCTTCATCTTGAGCATTCTGGGACTCCAGGATTTCTTGAAATAGGGCATCCATTTGAGGGGTATCCATTGGTACCGGTGAAACAACAGGAGTGGGTATTTCCTCAAGGAAAAGTAACCCAGTTTGAAAAGAGGTATGATTTGACAGTGTAGTGAAAACTTCACTGGATGATTTATGGGGACGATCAATCAGCTGGTGGGTGTAAAGCTCGGACTTGGTTGAGAGGCGGGGTTCGATCCGTAGATGACACCACATCGCCGCAGGGTTGGTTTTGGTCAATGGTCATGATCTGGAAGGTTTAGGACATAAACATAAGCAAGGTAGCCTACCCGTCTATAATCGAGCAAAATAAATTTTTTTCGGTCCTAAGTTGTGGCAATTTAATGTTCTAGTGTTCCTTGTTGTTTCTAAGTTTTCCTAAGTTGTTGACAGGGACCTGCATGGGCCACCACTAAAAACATGTCACGACCCGGTCCCCAAATACTTGGGTCGAATCGGATCATGCCCAGCCTGCACCGTTGATGAGACGGCGGCAGTAAGCTGTAATCCATATTGCAGGTCATTTCAACAACAAGCTTGAATTTAAAAGTTGCCACAACATTTAATTTACGATAAAAACTTGTCTTTCAATACAAAGTTCATAAACTGGAAATAAAGAAACAACTAAACTCTCAACTAATGTAGCATCTATGGAGACGCCACAACATCATCATCAGCTGGGAGTACCGCCGGGTACAAGTCAGGATCATAATAGCTATTGATCATCATCTCCAGATCCTCAGTAATACCTAAAATGTTATCTCCAGTCAGGAGGGAGCAAAGTACAATTCATGCAAACTTTTAACAATTAAAATACAATTAATGACATGCACTTTTAAACAATTTAAAGATGAACAGTTTTGAAATAATTCAGTACAGTGATGTGAATAGATAATGAATATGACCGATTGGGTTACAGTAGTATCCTAGCGATACGGTATGGCTTGTCCCCGTGTGAAGAGGGGAAAGCTAACACAGTCATTATCCTAAGGTTGGAATTGGTCATATCCACTATTCTACTCCCCCAGTCCCCAACAGTACAATCAATGCTCCCGAAGGAGTTCGTGTATAATGGTGGTTTAAAATTGCAATGAAACAATTGTAAAATGATTGTAAAATTTACATAAAATGTACTTGCCTTAATTTCCAGTTGTCAAGGTCTTGCACTTCGGTATTCGTAGTTTACGCACTCCTTGGAAATCCTACATTCGGGAAATCGTCTCAGAAACCACATCACAGAGTTAACTAGTTGCAATCTCTATTTGATCCCTAGTCAATTTTAGTCTTGCATTAACCAACACAATCACAACGTTTACTAGTGAGTTGAAATTAGAAATTCAATTTTATATTAATTTTTCGTGAAAACTTGTAATTTATCAAATTACTAATAAAAGCTCGGTTTTTGTCCGTTTATTGGAAAACTTTGATTTTCTTCAATTATTTATAAATTATATTTGGAAACTCGCAATTACCAATTTATTAGGAAAAAGATTTGTACTTTATATAAATATTTTTTCTTAAAAGAAATCATGAATTTTTCTAATTAATAATTAATATCCATTTTTAATAGATTTTCTACGCGCTTATACACATAATCCCAGAAAACACAGCAAATCCTACTTATTACAATTTACAAGAATAGTAAATGGGCTTATGTCCTTACATCCCATCAAATTGAAATAAGAGAAAACTGTGTTAGTCCGATAAATCACCTATATAAATAATAATAATTTAATAAATAAAATTTAATCTAAGTCTCAAACTGGTCCAAATGTCATATGTAGCTACTCTGCCTCAACGTCCGGTCAGACCGGTGCGTTTGCATTTCGCCGGCCCACTGACCAATTTGGTCGTCGCCCAAAATATTATCCAAACATATTATTTTTACCGAAAATCATTTAATAAATTTTCTAGAAATTTCGGCAGCATTCCCTCTGTTTTTGGTCAACCCAAGAACTGAGAAATGCTCCGGTTTTCCTGCAAAAATATTTCCAACCCCAAAATATATATATATATATAACCTTCACAGAAAACTCCCGAAATCCATTCGGAAAACCCGAAATCTCAACAGGACCAACATTCCAGAGAATATATCCGAAGACAGAGAAATAAAACCAATATATATATAAATCTATTTTCAGAATTATTCCCGCGATTTCTCAGAAAACCCGAGAAGGAAACGGAAATCCCGAAAGCATCAGAAGATCCACAGAAACAATACCACAGAAAATGTTTTCCTAAAAGGAAAACCCACAGAACGTAACTTCCGAAATATTCAGAAAATCCGAAACCGAAAATGGAACGGAACCAAACTGAAATCCCGAATTCCCATAGGAATTGGGTTGGACCAATTCAACATAGACAGTAAAGAAAATCATTGGGTCAGGGTGTACCGACAACGGAAAACCCGAGATGGAACTTCGGAATGGGAACGGGGAACAACGGGGCGTGCGGGCGGCCTGGCCGGGTCGAGCGCCGGCGTCAGCGGCGGCGGAGGGCCGCGCGGGTCAGGTGGCAGCGGCGGACGGCGGCCACGGGGGTCGGCGCCGGTCGGGTACGGCCCAAGGGTCGGGGCTCGGCCGGATCTGATGTTCGCTGGAGTGGGCGCCCAACTTGATCGGAATCGGAGCTCCGGTTCGCCAAAAATGGTGGATTCTCACAAGATTTGGGGAAAGTGTGGGGATGGTGATGGAGAGGGATGGAGAATAGGTTTTATAGAGAGTTTAGAATGGGGGTTACCGGAGTAGGGAGCCGAAGGCCTCCACGGCCATCAATTCCAGCGGCCGGAGACGAAAAGTTCGACGTTGGAGAAAAAACCGAAAGACCTTCGGTTTGAAGAAGAAGAAATGAAGAGTTTCCTTCACTAATGTTGCAACAGCAACAATAAAGGATTTGAATGAATAGTCTTCATTCAACCAAACGAATTGCTAAAGGATTCTACAACAACCCACAACTAAGGCCTAAGCCTATGGGCTTATAAGGTCCAACCCAAATGAGTCTTAATAGTTTGCAAATAAATCCAATGGCTTTGTAAAGGACAAAAATAATAAATAGCTTTTTGGGCCTAAACTTTGGGCTCTTAAGACTTGGATAATATCTAAAGCTTAAATGACTTTGAACATCATAAAAAATGACTTTAACAATAAATAAATTTTCTTTTTAGAAAATACAACTTAATATTTTAATACCCTGATTAAATATAAAATAATTTAGTCTCAATGGGTTTCGAACCGGGTTCGGGTTTCGGGTCCGGTCTGGGCTGCCAACCAAAAGTCCATGTTTAACAATTAAAAATAATTTTTATTACTTAACCAATACAACAATAATTAATAATATTATTCTAACACATAATGTATATACAACACATTATTTAATTAAAAAAATTTTACGGAAAAATTACGGGTTTCACAGTAAATACCAATACCTTGCACATACCAAGGTAAACCACTCTAACCTTGGAATACTAACCTAGGCTTCCTAGGATAGCTAGACACTAACCTACCTAAATTACCAACCATAAAATCCTAGTACCTAGTTCATCTAACCCATCTTATGACACATGTTGGTTATCTCAACATTACCTTATCTCACTAACATGCTAATTCCATATTACTTCTCATAGCCTCTCACATACGCACACACAACCACCTAAGGGTTTTGGGACTGATTTGATAATTGGGTTGTATGCATAAGTGAATGGAGTGAATGATGAAGATATGGATGTGTATGGAAGGGTGAAATGAAAAAGGGAATTCGAATGAACGAATGGAATAGGTGAATGAATGAATTGAGTGGATGAATGGAATAGGTGAATGAATGAATTGAGTGGATGAATGGAATAGGTGAATGAATGAAGGAATGGATTGGTTAATGGTGGATATAAATGAATGTGTATAAGTAAATAGATATGTGAATTTGTATATGGGGTGAATGATGAAATATGAATAGATGGATGAATTGATTGAATGAATGGAAGGGGAAGGATGAAGGAAAGAATGAGGGTGTATGATGGCTGTCCATGGGGCTGTCCATGGGGCTGTCCCCTCTCCCCTCTACATTGCTACTATGTAGCAGTATATTGCTGTTGCAGTACTGCTATAATCAGCAGCCCATGGGACTGTCCCCCTTCCTACATTGCTACTAAGTAGCAGTCGTTACTACTATTGATGGCTCAAATTCAGCAGTCCCCTGTGGGACTGCTGCTGAACTCAGCAGCCTAATCCCCCTCTTCACACTTCCCCTCACACTCTCTATCACTCCAAACTTCTCTCCGCCACTCTCTAACACTCTCTCCATCTCTCTAACACTCTCTCTCATACTCGAAATCTCCATACACCCATAAATACATTAGACACAAAAACACACCAATTTTTTTTTCAAAAGAAAAAGCATTTCATTAGAAAAGTAAAGTGGCTCTAAACGAGCAGTACAGATGCCAGGCCCAAAACACAAAATGGTCCTGGAAGGTGTCACTCTCCGTTCCCAGAATACATATTTTTATACATGTGCAACTCATATATATTTATTTAATATTTATCATGTATCATCCTGTATTTAAATTCCTTTAATTTTATGTTAATTAATTATCTGTATTTTTTTCTGCAATTTTATTCCTGTATTTTATTTCTGCATTTTATTTTCTGCTTTTAACCTCTCTGCTTTGCTTTCGGGTTGGCCTGGGATGCATCCGAATAAACCCGACCCAATAAACCCCCACCTACCACCACCCTTCCATTTAAAGCCCCCATCCCCTTCTCTCTCCTCATAACTCTCCTTCACCATTACTTTTTCTTCTTCCTCACCACTCTCTTCCACCTACCAGGAGAAGGCAAGTACATCTTGCTTCTCCTTCATCCATTTTTATGATTCAATTGTCTTCCTCTTGTGATTCTAAGAGAGTTTACTACTTAGCATTTTTGATTTCCTTGGCTCGTTTCTTACAGATCTAAGTTGTTGTGTTTTCGGTTGACCATGGGTTTTGATCTCCCAAACTGGCGTGCTTTCGAAATAGATAGTTCTTGTGGTGGAGCTTCTCATTCTTCACCATTCTGAACTATGGGAACTTCATTTCTGGCTTGGAACGAAGGTTCAATCACTCTCACGTCTTTACGTGTTAGCGTGAATTTTTAGTCACGCTCACGTCTTTACGTGCGTGCGTGAATTTTTAGTCACGCTCACGTCTTTACGTGCGTGCGTGAATTTTTAGTCACGCACACGTCTTTACGTGTTAGCGTGAATTTTTAGTCACGCTCACGTCTTTACGTGCGTGCGTGAATTTTTAGTCACGCACACGTCTTTACGTGCCAGCGTGACATTTGAGTTACGCACACGTCTTTGCATGCGTACGTACGTGAGTTACTTTTCACGCTCACGTTAAGAATCACTTTTCATGCTCACGCTGTGCGTGCGTGAATTACTTTTCACGCTCACGTTATGAGTGCGTGAATTACTTTTTCACGCTCACGCTGTGCGTGCGTGAATTTCCTTTCACGCTCACGCTGTGCGTGCCAACGTGAACCACTTTTCACGCTCACTCCTTCATCTCTCTCCTTCATATTAGGACTTGTTGGCGTGACTTGTTGGCCTTAGCATAGACTTGTTGGCGTGACTTCCTGACCTGGGTGTTTCTATTTGTTCTATAATTTATTCATTTAATGGTGGCATGATAATTCTCCTATTATATCCTTACGCCTTTTTATGAACTCGATAATCTTAGCATGTTAATATTTTGATACATATGGTTGTGTAGAACGTGCCTTGTGTCTTGACTGGTTTATGGATACCCAGTAAGGCTGGAACTTAACCCTGAGAGTTATAGACTCGACCCCATTTAATACTAATTGACTTTCATGCCTTGTCACCATTAATGACGATGGTTATCTTGACTAAAATTGATCATGCATTCCTAAGTTGGAACTAAGAGACTGGCTAGTCGTCTTATTGAATTAAATGAATGAGACACGTTCATGTTATGAACTATTGTAATCGATTAGCCGATCCCGAATATTGACATACAGGCATGTGCAGGCTTCAATTTATTATTTCTCTACAAAGCAGCATGTGTACTTTATGGTCAAGGCATGATTACTCCGTGGTTAGATTTGATTGTTGCATTACGCTATGTAAGACCTACAACCTAGCCGCACGGGTATCGTTGTAGAGTTGCGCATATCGTACCCCGTACGAAAGCTCATTTGAATGACCATGGTCCACGGCATGGGATTTCACTCAACGTAGAGACTATTAAGTTAAATAAAATAATGATTGCATGGAGAGAATGGATCCCCAAGTTCTTACATGGCAGTCCTCTTGGGACTAGTAGTACCCGACAGGCCGGCTGGTTCCCACAGATACTGTAAACCTGCCACACGGGCAGGGAGCGGTATCTGCTTATATTATTATTATATTGTATATTGATGACGGGCGTCCCGCTGGGACTCGTCTAATTCATGATTGCGCAATTGATTGACTGGATAGACTAGCCTTGCTCGCACATAGTAAGAACTGAGGAATCTTTATTGCATAATTCCTGGATAACTTGGGACTCATAATAGCAAGCCGTAGGAGTTGATTGGCCGTTCAAGATGATTTGTTTGTGTACTGTACCTACTCTGTTGCCTAACTGAGATGATCAGAATGTCAGGACATGACGGGCCAACTTCTGTCCTTGTTTGGTTGGGAGGTTGGTTCGAAGTATCGTGATGTTATGTGAATCCTAGTGGAAAGCAGAGATCTATTATTATATTCTTTTCTTACTGGTTTAATCCTTCATATCGTGCTTCCTTGTGGTACTTGCTATTAGAGGTCTAACCTCTCTGGTTTTGCATGGCCAGATTTAGAGCCGGTTCCCGAGGACTCAGCTTACTTCCACCTCCAAGATGGTCAATACTAGAGGAATGATCGCAGGAGGACTCGAGTGGGTTTCTTACTCCACCGCTCGTTTTTTTATTTACTTTATACTTAGCCGTTTGGCACCGACATGTTAGTCGGATTGTCTTGTACTTACCTTTAATTGTAACTAAGTCAGACTGCAGCTGCTAACAATTGTGTATACTTGCCACATCTTCTGGCTATGTTTTGTAAAGCCAGATATCAAGAATATTTTGATTTAAGCGTATGGGACGCCTTACTGCTTTATCTTACATGTTCTCTATTACTGTTTCTTGTTTGAACGATTGAGACAATAGATGTGAAGTGACCATAGTAAGACTTTCATGTAGTATGTACCCCCTCGTTTGGTTAGACAGCATTGATCGTATTATACGGTATTCATCTACCCGTAATACGTAGCTGGCTGAGTCATTCCCCCGCTCTCCAGTATTCTGGTTCTGGGGCATGACAGAAGGCTATGTAGGAAATACAAAATATTTAAAAAGTTAAATTTCAAAATTTCGAAAAATTTCAAAATTTTAAACAATATATAATATATATATATATATATATATATATATATATATATATATATATATATATATATATATATACTAACACTCTCTCTCATACTCGAAATCTCCACACACCCATAATACATTAGACACAAAACACACTAATTTTTTTTTCAAAAGAAAAAGCATTTCATTAGAAAAGTAAAGTGGCTCTAAACGAGCAGTACAGATGCCAG
>JANAVB010024599.1:6049572-6191450 GCA_029216955.1 Iris pallida | reverse complement strand
TCGCAATTACCAATTTATTAGGAAAAAGATTTGTACTTTATATAAAATATATTTTTCTTAAAAGAAATCATGAATTTTTCTAATTAATAATTAATATCCATTTTTAATAGATTTTCTACGCGCTTATACACATAATCCCAGAAACACAGCAAATCCTACTTATTACAATTTACAAGAATAGTAAATGGGCTTATGTCCTTACATCCCATCAAATTGAAATAAGAGAAAACTGTGTTAGTCCGATAAATCACCTATATTAAATAATAATAATTTAATAAATAAAATTTAATCTAAGTCTCAAACTGGTCCAAATGTCATATGTAGCTACTCTGCCTCAACGTCCGGTCAGACCGGTGCGTTTGCATTTCGCCGGCCCACTGACCAATTTGGTCGTCGCCCAAAATATTATCCAAACATATTATTTTTACCGAAAATCATTTAATAAATTTTCTAGAAATTTCGGCAGCATTCCCTCTGTTTTTGGTCAACCCAAGAACTGAGAAATGCTCCGGTTTTCCTGCAAAAATATTTCCAACCCCAAATATATATATATAACCTTCACAGAAAACTCCCGAAATCCATTCGGAAAACCCGAAATCTCAACAGGACCAACATTCCAGAGAATATAATCCGAAGACAGAGAAATAAAACCAATATATATATAAATCTATTTTCAGAATTATTCCCGCGATTTCTCAGAAAACCCGAGAAGGAAACGGAAATCCCGAAAGCATCAGAAATCCCAGAAACAATACCACAGAAAATGTTTTCCTAAAAGGAAAACCCACAGAACGTAACTTCCGAAATATTCAGAAAATCCGAAACCGAAAATGGAACGGAACCAAACTGAAATCCGAATTCCCATAGGAATTGGGTTGGACCAATTCATCATAGACAGTAAAGAAAATCATTGGGTCAGGGTGTACCGACAACGGAAAACCCGAGATGGAACTTCGGAATGGGAACGGGGAACAACGGGGCGTGCGGGCGGCCTGGCCGGGTCGAGCGCCGGCGTCAGCGGCGGCGGAGGGCCGCGCGGGTCAGGTGGCAGCGGCGGACGCGGCCACGGGGGTCGGCGCCGGTCGGGTACGGCCCAAGGGTCGGGGCTCGGCCGGATCTGATGTTCGCTGGAGTGGGCGCCCAACTTGATCGGAATCGGATCTCCGGTTCGCCAAAAATGGTGGATTCTTACAAGATTTGGGGAAAGTGTGGGGATGGTGATGGAGAGGGATGGAGAATAGGTTTATATAGAGAGTTTAGAATGGGGGTTACCGGAGTAGGGAGCCGAAGAGCCTCCACGGCCATCAATTCCAGCGGCCGGAGACGAAAAGTTCGACGTTGGAGAAAAACCGAAAGACCTTCGGTTTGAAGAAGAAGAAATGAAGAATTTCCTTCACTAATGTTGCAACAGCAACAATAAAGGATTTGAATGAATAGTCTTCATTCAACCAAACGAATTGCTAAAGGATTCTACAACAACCCACACTAAGGCCTAAGCCTATGGGCTTATAAGGTCCAACCCAAATGAGTCTTAATAGTTTGCAAATAAATCCAATGGCTTTGTAAAGGACAAAAATAATAAATAGCTTTTTGGGCCTAAACTTTGGGCTCTTAAGACTTGGATAATATGTCTAAAGCTTAAATGACTTTGAACATCATAAAAAATGACTTTAACAATAAAATAAATTTTCTTTTTAGAAAATACAACTTAATATTTTAATACCCTGATTAAATATAAAAAATAATTTAGTCTCAATGGGTTTCGAACCGGGTTCGGGTTTCGGGTCCGGTCTGGGCTGCCAACCAAAAGTCCATGTTTAACAATTAAAAATAATTTTTATTACTTAACCAATACAACAATAATTAATAATATTATTCTAACACATAATGTATATACAACACATTATTTAATTAAAAAAATTTTACGGAAAAATTACGGGTTTCACAACCTTCCCTCCTTAGAAAATTTCGTCCTCGAAATTTAAAAGTTAGGTAGGATAGGACAGAATTACTACACTTTAGCAGGTACGGTACTGTGCCCGTAACTCAGGTTCAACAATAAGAATTTCCAAAATAGTCGTGGATGAGACAGTTTAGGGACAAGTTTCATTTATGATATCATCCATGCAGAAAAATACAAAAACGAACCAAAGTACACGAGGTTGATCAGACCATCATGCACCGGTTCTGATTAGACAATATATTAATGGGTGCACCCAGTAAAATACTGTCGTGATCAGCTTGAAAAAGAATAGCTTGTAAAACTAGGCTAACTAGCAGCATATGTCAAGTTCAAAATGAAAATATAAGGATTTGAAGGAAAATAGGAATTAAGATGGCTCAAATTTCTGATCTTCTACTCACCTCTGACTACGCTTGCTACTGGTTTCTCTGACTCTTCAGCTCTGAATGGTCAAAATATGAGATGCAACTTCTGAACTATGAAATGACGTTGTACATACTTTCAACGATTAGCTGGTAGAGCTAACCGGTATGCTACTTCTCCAACTCAGCCAAAACTAATCATTCCTTTGGTAGTAGAAATCTTCACAAGGACGCTATCTTCTTCTTCAAACTCCACTAGTCGACGATGCTAACTTGGTAGTTGTTGTAAGGAAACTCTACCAATTTAAATAGTCTTTTCCAGGACTCTACAAATTTTAAGACGCAGGATCTAGGTATGTCTTCAGGTGTCTGGATTGACCTCTCTGATTGTCCGTCAGTCTGAACTCTATGAATCCGGTAAATGCGCCTCTCGTACACTGCCGCCAATTTCTTAGTAGACAAACCAACCTTGAAGGGAAATAAAGTAAGCTGACTTAGTCAGTCGGTTCACAATAATCCAATTGGTGTCCTTCCCTCCTTGGGAACAAAGCAATCCATGGTTATATGCTTCTACTTCCACTCCGAAATGTTCAGCGACTACAACAAACTTGCTGGTCTCTACTAAATTCTTTATGTTGACAAATTAAAACATCCAACCTTATAATTGAAAATATCCTTCTTCATTCCATAACACCAGTCAGTGGTTGGCCTATTCCGATACATCTAGCTCTTAAATGTATGGAATACTGTGGCCGGTGCGCTTCTTTTATCAGCTTGTTCCTCCTTTCGCCAGATGGTACATAGAGCCTAATACCACTCTTCAGAGCTCCATCGCTGGTTATTGAGAAACCCTCAAGTGTTCCCGCCAACATTTGATTTGCAAAGCCCTCATCTTGAAACTGCGTCTTCTTGACTTTATCCTCGAGCTCACTTAATACTTCATCAACAAAGAATCAGTGTCCAGCTCCAGTCCAAACTTCTCGATGTCTTCTAGCAGGTGCCTCTCCTTGGTTAAGAACTTCGCCATCGGTATCAACTAAGTACATCAGCTACCACATTTTCCTTACCTAAATGGTATTGCAGATCGATGTTGAAATCCTTCATCAGCTTCAGTCTTCTTCGTTGCCTAATGTTTAGTTCTTTCTGAGTGAAGACATATTTTAGACTTTTTGTAGTCCGCATATATTTTCACTCTCTTCCCATAAAATAATGTTTCCATAGCTTCCAATCAAGGATAAATGCAACAGGTTCTAAATTATGTGTGGGATAGTTCTTCTCATGAGTCCGTAATTGCCTAGATATGTAAGCAATTATTTTCCCATGTTATTGAAGAACGCAACCCAGTCCTTTTTCCTGAGACATTACGGTAAATTAAGAAACCACTGTTTCCTGCGGGTAGCGCAAGGATTGGTGCAGTGATAAGTCTCTTCTTCAGCTCTTTAAATGCCGCCTGGCAATCCGTCCAGATGAACTTTTATTCTTCCGTGTCAGCTTTGTCATCGGTTCAGCAATCTTGACGAAATTCTTCATAACTTCCGGTAGTAGCCAGCCAAGTCCAAGAAACTTCCAAACTGAACTTGGGTATACCACTTTTCCATAACGGCTATCTTCTCAGGATCCATCAGAATTTCTTCTCTTGTGACAATATGGCCAAAAACCACATTGTCTAAGAAAATTCCTGTTTTGATAGCTTACCATAAAAACTTCTTCTTCAAAGTTCCCAGAACTTTTCTCAGATGCTCTTCATGCTCTTCTTCAGTCCTTGAGTATATCAGATTTGTTATCTAATGAAAAGACAACAAACTGATACTCATGAAAGACTCTGTTTATGAGATTCATGAACACAGCATGAGTATTCGTCATTCCAAACGACATGACCAAAATTCAAACTATCAATATTTGGTGTTGAACGTCGTCTTGAAAATGTCCTCCTTCCTGACCTTGATCTGATGGTAGTCGGATCTTAAGTCAAACTTAACTCCACTCAAAATGATCAACTAGATCATCAATCTGGGAAAAAGGGTACTTATTCTTCAGTACTGATAGTCGTTGCACATCCGTATTATTCGTCTTGAATGAATCTTAAAGCCTTCAGCTCATTGATCTGGTCCTCTCATCTCCTTTGGTTTAACTTGGTAACATCCCTTAAAATAGGGAAAGGGTCGAAAACTTGGTCAATGGTAGATTCTATGTCTTGATCTAGGGTAATCCGGGAACACCATCAGAAAATATTTACCATAAAGATGTAACTAAAAAAAAATTTTATTCATAAAGGAGAATTACAGCAAGATTCTCATGGTAGTTCTAAGGATATCTTGTTACAAATTCTTAATAGATATTGATACTCAGCAGTCCTAAGTACTATTCTTCATGGTTTCGGCTCTTGCATGAGCAGTCTCCAACTGCTTCACCTCCGATGATCCTTGAGTCTGCTTCATGTCTTCCTACGATCTGTTGGATAGGAAGAGAGTCCCTAGGTTGTGGCATAACAGTTGTTGCTGGAATAGGTGCTCTGGTATGATGGAAAGATGAGGGGCAGTCCTTTACCTGATGCCAAACATTGCCTCAATCTTTCGCGACAAATATTGGCTAGGTGACCAGGCCTTTTACAGTAGGCACAAGCCAATAGCTTCTTACGATATGACTGCCGGGTAGTAGAGTACTTGATAGGGCCCAATTATCTTCTATATTCAGGGTTATTCTTCCTAGGACGAGATTTCGCTCCAACTTGGTTTAGGATAGCTAAGGTTACATCGTTGACGTTCTTCATGACTTCTCTCGTGATATCCATCTTTTCTTGTTGGGCTTCATCTTGAGCATTCTGGGACTCCAGGATTTCTTGAAATAGGGCATCCATTTGAGGGGTATCCATTGGTATCGGTGAAACAACAGGAGTGGGTATTTCCTCAAGGAAAAGTAACCCAGTTTGAAAAGAGGTATGATTTGACAGTGTAGTGAAAACTTCACTGGATGATTTATGGGGACGATCAATCAGCTGGTGGGGTGTAAAGCTCGGACTTGGTTGAGGAGGCGGGGTTCGATCCGTAGATGACACCACATCGCCGGCAGGGTTGGTTTTGGTCAATGGTCATGATCTGGAAGGTTTAGGACATAAACATAAGCAAGGTAGCCTACCCGTCTATAATCGAGCAAAATATAAATTTTTTTCGGTCCTAAGTTGTGGCAATTTAATGTTCTAGTGTTCCTTGTTGTTTCTAAGTTTTCCTAAGTTGTTGACAGGGACCTGCATGGGCCACCACTAAAAACATGTCACGACCCGGTCCCCAAATACTTGGGTCGAATCGGATCATGCCCAGCCTGCACCGTTGATGAGACGGCGGCAGTAAGCTGTAATCCATATTGCAGGTCATTTCAACAACAAGCTTGAATTTAAAAGTTGCCACAACATTTAATTTACGATAAAAACTTGTCTTTCAATACAAAGTTCATAAACTGGAAATAAAGAAACAACTAAACTCTCAACTAATGTAGCATCTATGGAGACGCCACAACATCATCATCAGCTGGGAGTACCGCCGGGTACAAGTCAGGATCATAATAGCTATTGATCATCATCTCCAGATCCTCAGTAATACCTAAAATGTTATCTCCAGTCAGGAGGGAGCAAAGTACAATTCATGCAAACTTTTAACAATTAAAATACAATTAATGACATGCACTTTTAAACAATTTAAAGATGAACAGTTTTGAAATAATTCAGTACAGTGATGTGAATAGATAATGAATATGACCGGATTGGGTTACAGTAGTATCCTAGCGATACGGTATGGCTTGTCCCCGTGTGAAGAGGGGAAAGCTAACACAGTCATTATCCTAAGGTTGGAATTGGTCATATCCACTATTCTACTCCCCCAGTCCCCAACAGTACAATCAATGCTCCCGAAGGAGTTCGTGTATAATGGTGGTTTAAAATTGCAATGAAACAATTGTAAAATGATTGTAAAATTTACATAAAATGTACTTGCCTTAATTTCCAGTTGTCAAGGTCTTGTACTTCGGTATTCGTAGTTTACGCACTCCTTGGAAATCCTACATTCGGGAAATCGTCTCAGAAACCACATCACAGAGTTAACTAGTTGCAATCTCTATTTGATCCCTAGTCAATTTTAGTCTTGCATTAACCAACACAATCACAACGTTTACTAGTGAGTTGAAATTAGAAATTCAATTTTATATTAATTTTTCGTGAAAACTTGTAATTTATCAAATTACTAATAAAAGCTCGGTTTTTGTCCGTTTATTGGAAAACTTTGATTTTCTTCAATTATTTATAAATTATATATTTGGAAACTCGCAATTACCAATTTATTAGGAAAAAGATTTGTACTTTATATATAAATATATTTTTCTTAAAAGAAATCATGAATTTTTCTAATTAATAATTAATATCCATTTTTAATAGATTTTCTACGCGCTTATACACATAATCCCAGAAAACACAGCAAATCCTACTTATTACAATTTACAAGAATAGTAAGTGGGCTTATGTCCTTACATCCCATCAAATTGAAATAAGAGAAAACTGTGTTAGTCCGATAAATCACCTATATTAAATAATAATAATTTAATAAATAAAATTTAATCTAAGTCTCAAACTGGTCCAAATGTCATATGTAGCTACTCTGCCTCAACGTCCGGTCAGACCGGTGCGTTTGCATTTCGCCGGCCCACTGACCAATTTGGTCGTCGCCCAAAATATTATCCAAACATATTATTTTTACCGAAAATCATTTAATAAATTTTCTAGAAATTTCGGCAGCATTCCCTCTGTTTTTGGTCAACCCAAGAACTGAGAAATGCTCCGGTTTTCCTGCAAAAATATTTCCAACCCCAAAATATATATATATATATATAACCTTCACAGAAAACTCCCGAAATCCATTCGGAAAACCCGAAATCTCAACAGGACCAACATTCCAGAGAATATAATCCGAAGACAGAGAAATAAAACCAATATATATATATAAATCTATTTTCAGAATTATTCCCGCGATTTCTCAGAAAACCCGAGAAGGAAACGGAAATCCCGAAAGCATCAGAAGATCCACAGAAACAATACCACAGAAAATGTTTTCCTAAAAGGAAAACCCACAGAACGTAACTTCCGAAATATTCAGAAAATCCGAAACCGAAAATGGAACGGAACCAAACTGAAATCCCGAATTCCCATAGGAATTGGGTTGGACCAATTCAACATAGACAGTAAAGAAAATCATTGGGTCAGGGTGTACCGACAACGGAAAACCCGAGATGGAACTTCGGAATGGGAACGGGGAACAACGGGGCGTGCGGGCGGCCTGGCCGGGTCGAGCGCCGGCGTCAGCGGCGGCGGAGGGCCGCGCGGGTCAGGTGGCAGCGGCGGACGGCGGCCACGGGGGTCGGCGCCGGTCGGGTACGGCCTAAGGGTCGGGGCTCGGCCGGATCTGATGTTCGCTGGAGTGGGCGCCCAACTTGATCGGAATCGGAGCTCCGGTTCGCCAAAAATGGTGGATTCTCACAAGATTTGGGGAAAGTGTGGGGATGGTGATGGAGAGGGATGGAGAATAGGTTTATATAGAGAGTTTAGAATGGGGGTTACCGGAGTAGGGAGCCGAAGAGCCTCCACGGCCATCAATTCCAGCGGCCGGAGACGAAAAGTTCGACGTTGGAGAAAAACCGAAAGACCTTCGGTTTGAAGAAGAAGAAATGAAGAATTTCCTTCACTAATGTTGCAACAGCAACAATAAAGGATTTGAATGAATAGTCTTCATTCAACCAAACGAATTGCTAAAGGATTCTACAACAACCCACAACTAAGGCCTAAGCCTATGGGCTTATAAGGTCCAACCCAAATGAGTCTTAATAGTTTGCAAATAAATCCAATGGCTTTGTAAAGGACAAAAATAATAAATAGCTTTTTGGGCCTAAACTTTGGGCTCTTAAGACTTGGATAATATGTCTAAAGCTTAAATGACTTTGAACATCATAAAAAATGACTTTAACAATAAAATAAATTTTCTTTTTAGAAAATACAACTTAATATTTTAATACCCTGATTAAATATAAAAAATAATTTAGTCTCAATGGGTTTCGAACCGGGTTCGGGTTTCGGGTCTGGTCTGGGCTGCCAACCAAAAGTCCATGTTTAACAATTAAAAATAATTTTTATTACTTAACCAATACAACAATAATTAATAATATTATTCTAACACATAATGTATATACAACACATTATTTAATTAAAAAAATTTTACGGAAAAATTACGGGTTTCACAGTAAATACCAATACCTTGCACATACCAAGGTAAACCACTCTAACCTTGGAATACTAACCTAGGCTTCCTAGGATAGCTAGACACTAACCTACCTAAACATTACCAACCATAAAAATCCTAGTACCTAGTTCATCTAACCCATCTTATGACACATGTTGGTTATCTCAACATTACCTTATCTCACTAACATGCTAATTCCATATTACTTCTCATAGCCTCTCACATACGCACACACACAACCACCTAAGGGTTTTGGGACTGATTTGATAATTGGGTTGTATGCATAAGTGAATGGAGTGAATGAATGAAGATATGGATGTGTATGGAAGGGTGAAATGAAAAAGGGAATTCGAATGAACGAATGGAATAGGTGAATGAATGAATTGAGTGGATGAATGGAATAGGTGAATGAATGAATTGAGTGGATGAATGGAATAGGTGAATGAATGAAGGAATGGATTGGTTAATGGTGGATATAAATGAATGTGTATAAGTAAATAGATATGTGAATTTGTATATGGGGTGAATGATGAAATATGAATAGATGGATGGATGAATTGATTGAATGAATGGAAGGGGAAGGATGAAGGAAAGAATGAAGGGGTGTATGATGGCTGTCCATGGGGCTGTCCATGGGGCTGTCCCCTCTCCCCTCTACATTGCTACTATGTAGCAGTATATTGCTGTTGCAGTACTGCTATAATCAGCAGCCCATGGGACTGTCCCCCTTCCTACATTGCTACTAAGTAGCAGTCGTTACTGCTACTGATGGCTCAAATTCAGCAGTCCCCTGTGGGGACTGCTGCTGAACTCAGCAGCCTAATCCCCCTCTTCACACTTCCCCTCACACTCTCTATCACTCCAAACTTCTCTCCGCCACTCTCTAACACTCTCTCCATCTCTCTAACACTCTCTCTCATACTCGAAATCTCCATACACCCATAAATACATTAGACACAAAAACACACCAATTTTTTTTTCAAAAGAAAAAGCATTTCATTAGAAAAGTAAAGTGGCTCTAAACGAGCAGTACAGATGCCAGGGCCCAAAAACACAAAATGGTCCTGGAAGGTGTCACTCTCCGTTCCCAGAATACATATTTTTATACATGTGCAACTCATATATATTTATTTAATATTTATCATGTATCATCCTGTATTTAAATTCCTTTAATTTTATGTTAATTAATTATCTGTATTTTATTTTCTGCAATTTTATTCCTGTATTTTATTTCTGCATTTTATTTTCTGCTTTTAACCTCTCTGCTTTGCTTTCGGGTTGGCCTGGGATGCATCCGAATAAACCCGACCCAATAAACCCCCACCTACCACCACCCTTCCATTTAAAGCCCCCATCCCCTTCTCTCTCCTCATAACTCTCCTTCACCATTACTTTTTCTTCTTCCTCACCACTCTCTTCCACCTACCAGGAGAAGGCAAGTACATCTTGCTTCTCCTTCATCCATTTTTATGATTCAATTGTCTTCCTCTTGTGATTCTAAGAGAGTTTACTACTTAGCATTTTTGATTTCCTTGGCTCGTTTCTTACAGATCTAAGTTGTTGTGTTTTCGGTTGACCATGGGTTTTGATCTCCCAAACTGGCGTGCTTTCGAAATAGATAGTTCTTGTGGTGGAGCTTCTCATTCTTCACCATTCTGAACTATGGGAACTTCATTTCTGGCTTGGAACGAAGGTTCAATCACTCTCACGTCTTTACGTGTTAGCGTGAATTTTTAGTCACGCTCACGTCTTTACGTGCGTGCGTGAATTTTTAGTCACGCTCACGTCTTTACGTGCGTGCGTGAATTTTTAGTCACGCACACGTCTTTACGTGTTAGCGTGAATTTTTAGTCACGCTCACGTCTTTACGTGCGTGCGTGAATTTTTAGTCACGCACACGTCTTTACGTGCCAGCGTGACATTTGAGTTACGCACACGTCTTTGCATGCGTACGTACGTGAGTTACTTTTCACGCTCACGTTAAGAATCACTTTTCATGCTCACGCTGTGCGTGCGTGAATTACTTTTCACGCTCACGTTATGAGTGCGTGAATTACTTTTTCACGCTCACGCTGTGCGTGCGTGAATTTCCTTTCACGCTCACGCTGTGCGTGCCAACGTGAACCACTTTTCACGCTCACTCCTTCATCTCACTCCTTCATATTAGGACTTGTTGGCGTGACTTGTTGGCCTTAGCATAGACTTGTTGGCGTGACTTCCTGACCTGGGTGTTTCTATTTGTTCTATAATTTATTCATTTAATGGTGGCATGATAATTCTCCTATTATATCCTTACGCCTTTTTATGAACTCGATAATCTTAGCATGTTAATATTTTGATACATATGGTTGTGTAGAACGTGCCTTGTGTCTTGACTGGTTTATGGATACCCAGTAAGGCTGGAACTTAACCCTGAGAGTTATAGACTCGACCCCATTTAATACTAATTGACTTTCATGCCTTGTCACCATTAATGACGATGGTTATCTTGACTAAAATTGATCATGCATTCCTAAGTTGGAACTAAGAGACTGGCTAGTCGTCTTATTGAATTAAATGAATGAGACACGTTCATGTTATGAACTATTGTAATCGATTAGCCGATCCCGAATATTGACATACAGGCATGTGCAGGCTTCAATTTATTTATTTCTCTACAAAGCAGCATGTGTACTTTATGGTCAAGGCATGATTACTCCGTGGTTAGATTTGATTGTTGCATTACGCTATGTAAGACCTACAACCTAGCCGCACGGGTATCGTTGTAGAGTTGCGCATATCGTACCCCGTACGAAAGTACTCATTTGAATGACCATGGTCCACGGCATGGGATTTCACTCAACGTAGAGACTATTAAGTTAAATAAAATAATGATTGCATGGAGAGAATGGATCCCCAAGTTCTTACATGGCAGTCCTCTTGGGACTAGTAGTACCCGACAGGCCGGCTGGTTCCCACAGATACTGTAAACCTGCCACACGGGCAGGGAGCGGTATCTGCTTATATTATTATTGTATATTGTATATTGATGACGGGCGTCCCGCTGGGACTCGTCTAATTCATGATTGGCGCAATTGATTGACTGGATAGACTAGCCTTGCTCGCACATAGTAAGAACTGAGGAATCTTTATTGCATAATTCCTGGATAACTTGGGACTCATAATAGCAAGCCGTAGGAGTTGATTGGCCGTTCAAGATGATTTGTTTGTGTACTGTACCTACTCTGTTGCCTAACTGAGATGATCAGAATGTCAGGACATGACGGGCCAACTTCTGTCCTTGTTTGGTTGGGAGGTTGGTTCGAAGTATCGTGATGTTATGTGAATCCTAGTGGAAAGCAGAGATCTATTATTATATTCTTTTACTTACTGGTTTAATCCTTCATATCGTGCTTCCTTGTGGTACTTGCTATTAGAGGTCTAACCTCTCTGGTTTTGCATGGCCAGATTTAGAGCCGGTTCCCGAGGACTCAGCTTACTTCCACCTCCAAGATGGTCAATACTAGAGGAATGATCGCAGGAGGACTCGAGTGGGTTTCTTACTCCACCGCTCGTTTTGTTATTTACTTTATACTTAGCCGTTTGGCACCGACATGTTAGTCGGATTGTCTTGTACTTACCTTTACATAATTGTAACTAAGTCAGACTGCAGCTGCTAACAATTGTGTATACTTGCCACATCTTCTGGCTATGTTTTGTAAAGCCAGATATCAAGAATATTTTGATTTAAGCGTATGGGACGCCTTACTGCTTTATCTTACATGTTCTCTATTACTGTTTCTTGTTTGAACGATTGAGACAATAGATGTGAAGTGACCATAGTAAGACTTTCATGTAGTATGTACCCCCTCGTTTGGTTAGACAGCATTGATCGTATTATACGGTATTCATCTACCCGTAATACGTAGCTGGCTGAGTCATTCCCCCGCTCTCCAGTATTCTGGTTCTGGGGCATGACAGAAGGCTATGTAGGAAATACAAAATATTTAAAAAGTTAAATTTCAAAATTTCGAAAAATTTCAAAATTTTAAACAATATATATATATATATATATATATATATATATATATATATATATATATATATATATATATATATATATATATACTAACACTCTCTCTCATACTCGAAATCTCCACACACCCATAAATACATTAGACACAAAAACACACTAATTTTTTTTTCAAAAGAAAAAGCATTTCATTAGAAAAGTAAAGTGGCTCTAAACGAGCAGTACAGATGCCAGGGCCCAAAAACACAAAATGGTCCTGGAAGGTTATGTAGGAAATACAAAATATTTAAAAAGTTAAATTTCGAAATTTCGAAAAATTTTGAAATTTTAAACAATATATATATATATATATATATATATATATATATAAATATATATATATATATATATATATATATATATATATATAACAAATGAGATATATATACATATATAGAATATGATACCATAAGATACATTAAGAACAACACTCTAATAATATAAAATCTGAGATTAAAACACAAATAATTCATTCACACAATGACACAAACACTAGGTGTGTCCAAAATTGGGGGTTTCCTACTAGGACACAAACACAACACAAAGGACACTCCTATGACCTCCAAATGGACACGAAATGGACACAAATGAAGATACAACCATGGGGTCGTTCCTATGGGCTCAAATTAATCCTAAATGCATGTAGGAATGAAGTAGAGAAGAAATTATACCTCCCGGGTGATCAAATCTAGGAAAACTCCTCCTGATACGACACCGACACGTAGAGACCTCCAAATGGACATGAACGAGTTCCGAAGTCCCCAAATCTAGCTAGCTCCTCCTCTTGATGGAAATAGAGAAGAAAAGAAAGGGATTGTGTGGAGAAATGGATTGATTTGATGGTGGAAATGAATGGAGACTCTTTTCAAAATTTGGAGAAGAACAAGAGAGAGAAAATAGAGTGGAATAAAACAAAGAGGCTCATCCCTATCCCCTCCTAAGTGGTCGGCCAAAGAAAGCCTTGGGGTCCCCTATTAGCAATGACTAAAAAGCTCCCATTTGACTTATTAATTAATATTAGGAAAAAGGTTTAAGGTTGAGGCTATTTTAGTCATGGTTTAAGTCTCTAATCAAACCAACCCTATCCATGAATAATTAGTCTAACCCACTAACTAAAAATAATGTCATGTAGGCCATGTCTAACTAATGAGTGGGTCCCACTAAGTCAAAACTATTCCGGGTCCCCGATACAAGTCGGATTGAATTAAAATTCGAACCCGACTCAATTAACCCCAAAATAATATCATAAATATAAATAAATAATTCAAAAATTATTCTAAAATGGAAAATGAACAAAATACTCCTGTTCATGAAAATTGGGGGTGACACTTTATCCAAGTCCATACTTTCCATTCTTCATGCGAGACTCCCAAGCCACGGGACCGGTCTCGGCGACAAACGGTCGCGTGAACTTTTCTATTCTTTGAAACACGGGAAACGACTATTGCATAGCCTTCCGGATAGACCAAAACAAACATGTTTCCTTCGTGCCCCATAGACCGTGGCATACTTATCCTTGAACCGTCCGTGGCTCGTGCCTTAGACTGACTTATGTTCTATACGACACTATCGTCCAAGTCATACTTTATATGACGAGCCTTGAGATCGTGGGACTATATGACTTGACAACCGCAGAAAACATGGGATAGTGCTTGCTATGACTTTGATAGCCCAGCAAAACTCTTGTCTAACTTAATCGTGCAACAGCTTGACGAGCAAAGGCTATGACAAGCCTTGGACGATGGGATCGTGCTTGCTTTATCAAGCATCTATACGTACGATGCCTATGACTTAGGCTAACTTCATAGCTTTGTGGCAACTTAGACCAACTTTCCTTCTCCCAAGCCACGGGACGAAGAACCGAGTGTCATTTTGAAAACACATCGTGCAAACTTCTAAGCCGACCGTGGGACCTTTCCATATTCTAACTCAATCCGACCCGTCGGTATTATTCTCTTAGCTATGTGGATTTGTCTCTTTTATTATCAAGCCTACTTGTGTATTTGAAAACTTTAGTTTTATTAGAGTGAAGGCCAAGCTGAGGCAAGTTCACCGAAGCCACCCATCTGAGCGAGGAGTCACCTCGACCGAACGGGTCTTCGAGTAGCCGTTGCATGGCTATGTCCGAACACCGTTGGCGTTTCGATTCCTCCGATTCTGCTAAGCGGGACGGGGCATTACACTACCACTTGTGTCACGACCCGCTCCCGAATAATTGGACATGAGTCGGACACGTCCAGCCTTCGTCGTTAGACACGATGAAGTAAGTTGTACCAACATCTAAGGAGAACTATGAATCAAGATAAAAATGAAAGTAAATCACATCATCTAATATATCGAATCCCAGAATCTCAGATACAAGTCTAAATGTTATTACATTCTAGCAAATATAAACTATACTGATGTCTCTAATACAAGTCCAGATAAAACTAAAAAGAAAAGACTAGGCTTCCTTAGCCTCTAGGTCCTGGGCAACATCAACTGGCTCATAGGTGCCTCCAGGCTCCTGCCCGTAGTAAGTATCACAGATAGCCTCCAGCTCACCTGCAACATATCCTAGTCAGGAGCGGAGCTAAGTATATCCAAGGAAATAAACATGAACATCATGGTATAAATACGAACACAGAAAATACATATAAAGTATGAAAAATGAGAACAAGACATGAAACTGAACATGAATACTGAAAGTAAATAAGGGGAACATGATATGAATCCTGAACATGAAATACAACCTGAACATGAAATACAACCTGAACCTGAAATGTGTAACATATTGAAATATATCCAGAGTATGTGATCGGCTTGGGTAGATTCAATGAACATGAAATGGTACGACTTTGGTCCCGTGTGCACGATGCGGGGCCTAAGCTATTCACATGAATAGTAACACGGGTTTGATCACACATCTGTAGTATTTCCCCTCCCAGACACAATTAAACTCAAGAAATATGATACAAGACAATCCCGTGATACATCGTGTCAACAAGGAGATACAAGAATGAATATACAAGACATGAGAAAATGGACAAGTCCGAGGAGTATATTTGCCTTGCTCAGGGTGATCAAGTGTGGGATGTACAGCTGGATATCCTCCTGTTTATAATTACAATTGAGTTAATTCTAAAGTATATTGATACAAAATCCTATGAATCTAGCTAACTAGATTTTAGCTAAATACTCTCATTTATATAGTTCACAAGTTACTTGGCTAACCCTCTAAGAATTGGTATGGTTGACAAAGAAGTACTATGAACTAGTAGTCATCAGGTTACAATGAAATCCTATAGTTAACTAGTACTAGTCAAGTAATTTATAGCTAGTCCTAAACAAGGAAACTTCATATGACAGATGACAGGTCTACACTACACTTCTCTTCAATTGTCAATGCCTTCATGCTCTGAACATATAGGGTACAATTTTGGTGATACATCAGTCCTAATTGCCCATATCTTAATCATCAGTCAATTTAACCCAAGCCCTTCCTATTATTACTGAGAAATATCTAAACCTTTAGTCCCTACATCAATATTCCTAATCATCACTGCTTCTATAGGTTGTAATATCAACTGTATCCTAGCTTACATACATATATACTTACTGACATTGTCTACAATTATTTGGTTAAGAAAATTGGCACTGTCAACTACAAAGTTAATCCCAAACAGAATTGATATAATATCAGTCCCAGGTTACTGAGACAAATCTACTCTACTGTATAGTCCAATCCAGGTTGCAAGTTTATTTTCTATAATCTGAAACAGACTGCTAAACTGTTAAAATGGGAATTCTATTCCAATCTCAGGACTTCAAAGTATTAATTCCTGAACAAGACTGTCATATACTTGCTTAGACTGAGATCATTCAGTCTCCAATCCTCATCTAGGTTTAGGTGAGAACCAGTCCTTAGTAGGACTGGTACAGTCAGTCCAATTAGAGCTGATGTATGTCAGCTTTATAGGATTTCATGTATCAGTCCTCCTTAGAACACATATATCAGTCTAATCCTAAGCACTGATACAACTACATGACAGTCCCCTATATTCTAGTGATCCTGTCTCAGCCTATTCACAAATTCAATTAGGTTCAGTCCTCTTATAGGAATATCTAACTCAGTCCTTAAATAGGACTGCTACCAAATGTCTGAACCAAAACAGTCCAACATAACAATTTCAATTCGAATTTGGACTTGGTTTTCAGCCTACACCATTTCAGGATCTAAAGCTCAATAAAACCCCAAACAAACTTGTTCCTATGTATCCAAGCATTGACTGAAATTCCTGAGTGCAAAATTGACTTCATCATATGAAAATAGTGATTCACAGGTGACAGGCCCTGTCCTAACTTCAAGAGACAATGACACAACCCATATTAACTCTCAGGTGAAATATAAATCTGTCTAAAATCAATGTAAAAACTCAACTGCAACTATGACTACTGGATTTGCTAACCTGTGGTTCAACAACAATCCCAATATATGGTTTCATAACATAGCTATACTCTAAGTTAAAATATCTAAGTTACAACTTCCAATTACTGCCATGACAAGTCAACAGTCTAAAATGGATTTAACCTGCAGATCCAAAATAACCTACTCTTCACACACAGGTAGACTCGATACAATATAAAGGTAAGGTGTGCCTCAACAATTTCAGATTTGCAATAATCTCAGTATTACTTGATCAAGCTTGTCAAACATTCACCCAACTCGAGAGTTAAACTATGATAGGAAAATTGATCAAATGGGTATTTGATCCTGAGTTTGACATCAACATAGGGATTCAGTATCAAGCTTGATATCAGGTTTGATTCAAAAGAAATCAGGTTCATACCAAAACTTCATATGAGATTCACAATAGGTCATCAATATCTAGACATCCTAATCCTGAGATCCTCGTAGAGATAAGATAGCAGTGTACAGACTGCTATCTAATCCTCGATTCAACCTGCAGTTAGGATATCAACATGCTGATCCTAAATTCAATAATCAACAGTGCCCATTAAAAAGAGGTAAGGAATTACCTGATAGAATAAACCCTTCCATGATATCCTTGAGTTAGACACGAACTATCTGTATCTAGTATTTAATGCTGAAACAAAAATTAGATGTAGCAAAAATGCAGTTAATAGCTATACTAACTCAAAACAGGGTTCTCTCAATCAAAGCTCACCTTTCCTAATAATTGGTGAGAAAGTCATAGCAACCAAGCCTAATTCGAAATTCCTGATTCCCGATCTAAATTGACACAAGAATTTGGGGATTGAATCAAACATCAATTAAATCAAATAATCCACAAAGTGATCCTCACCTTGACTGCTGCCAACAGAATAAGGTTGAGGAAGGAATTGAAGAACCGTTTGTTCTTCAATCTCGATCTACACGCGCTGGTAAAACTTTGGACTGGATCGAATCACAACGAAGAACTCGATCGATCTTTATAGATCTAAAATCACAGATCGATCGAAAATGGAAGGAGAAGGATTTGATCCAGTAGATCATTCGAAATAAGATATATGGAAGGAAATTACCAGAATTTCTTGATTGATTGAAGAAAGCTTGGTAGAAGGAATTATTCTTCAGAATTTTCACACTGAAGCAAGAAGAATGAAAAATTCTTCCGTTTAAATAGGCAGTTGGAGTGGGGTTAATGGAGAGAGGGAAATTGAAAAGTGCAAGAGATGGAGAATTTGGGGAGGAGCTGCACATGCAGTAGTAACAACTTTTCAAAATAATTCAAACGTTTGATTTGCTAAATCGAGTATTGAGAATGAGTGGTGAACTGTTCTCCTGTCAAGAGAACAATTCAGGTTCTACTGCTGAGTTTACTTGGACCTATTGAAAGGCTTTAAAGGGTGGGTTTTGGGCTGATTAGAAGGAAAGGAAATACTAACACCATATTTAAAAGAAATTTCAAGGAACAACACATACTTGAAAAAGAAAGAATAATAAAAATAATAAATAAAAACAATATATAATTGTATTTTAAAATTTTTTTGGGAAATGTGGAAAGTGAAGTTACAACTTGGCCACAACCCACACACCCGAGTACGTTGAGATTATACTTCTTAGAGCAACATAAAAGGATCCGAGTGAGACAAGCATCGGGTCAATTTGGATAATAGTTCGACAACGATCTCATGATCAACCGAGAAAATCAATGTCCGCAGACTTTTCATCAGTTCAGTTCATACGAAGGGTAACATAACAAATTTAATAAGATTAGCTTGAAAACAAACCTCTTATATATTGGGACAATAATTAGTGATATTGAAACTAACTATATTTTATTAATTACAAAATCTGAGAGTTTAAGGGTGCAGCATCACCGCATTAATGTTATGTATTGTAAAAGGATTTTGTCATAGAGCACATTTGCTGTTCCCAAAACTTGTGTGCCAAATATGTCTATAAAAATGTAGGTCCCACTGGTTATTTTAAAAAATAATACCCACTTTAAAGGATCCATATTTTTATAGAAAACTAAACATATTTGCTACATAGGTTTTGTGGACAAAAGAACTGCTTTCATTTAATTAACATATCTCCTAAAAAAACGTGTTAATCTATTGATACATGTGCATTTTATTTTATATAGGTACTCCCACTAAGACCAAGTATGTTGTCTCCAAATATTGTGTACCAAATTTGTCCATTTCTTGTAAGAATATGGGTCCCACTAATTATTTTTAAAAATAAAAAGCATAATTGGGATCCATATTTTTATAAGAGATGAACATATATGCTCCCACTTCGTATGTATTGATAAATATAAAATATACATTGATAAGTGTATTAATTGAAGTATTCATATAGAGTACTCCATGAGGACGTAGCCCATTGGATACACGGGGGGAGGGGGGGTGGGGTCCCGTAGGGATGGACACGGTTCGAATCCCCCTAGATGGTACGGACATACTAGTTGATATTAGGATTTGGGTCTCTTCCATGTTAGTGTTTGGGTCTCAAAATTATTGTTCTTGTAGGCAAATGAACAATGATTTTAAGACCCAAATACTAACGTCGAACATTTTGTAGATCCAAACCCTAATTTCAACTATTATGATAGCCTTTCCTAAATATCCCTAAAATATACCTAGCCTTGCTTAATAAAATTATAAACAGAAAATTTCATATAGACTTAAGAAATTAAGTATATTTACGTAGAAGATGAGAAGTTTGAAATTTTTTGATGGCGCCAAACAAAATATTTGGAGTTGGCGCCATCTGAGATGTCGCCTAAAACCAGGGCCGGTCCTGAGATTTAGAGGGCCCTATTCAGAAAACTGAATATCAGAACCTTGGTATATATTAATGGCACTAAGTTTAATTTAATTCTTCTTAAAAAAACGACCAATGGGTATAATTAAAATTAATAAGAAAATATCGTGTTAACTTCCATGTATTGAGAAGAATTGTATTAATCGGACGACTGTAACATCAAAATATTTGAAAAATACTACTCAAATCTATATTATCTACATAGATTGATTTGCAGAAGAAACTTGTTTCCAAAGAGAAGACGAAACATGTTAATCAAAATGTTCAATATACATAGTAGCAATAATTTTTTTGATTCGAATACATTTTGGTTTGAACCATCTTTTATTTTTCAAAAACTCGTGTTTTACTTGTTAGATTATGTTCACAAAAATATCAAGTTATTTTTTTCAAGTTCCAACCTTATATTATTTTTCACAAAGGCTAGAAGTGTCAGGCATGTAAAAGTTTTTTAACAAAATAAATTCAAATAATACATATCAAAAAAAAAAATTTAACCACATTTACCCCAAAAAACTTGTGCTTTACTTGCTAATTAAAATTTTGTTCAACAATATATCTGTTGTAAGGCAAAAACTCAAACACGCCAGAGATGTGACGAAGTATACTCGTATCATATAAATCACTCAAGTGCTACTTACAAGCTATCCCAACCTCTCTTTATATAGGGAAAGAGGTTGGGGGTTATGAAGAAATGAAGGGCCAAAGGTCATGTGCAGGTTACAAGGAGATGAAAGGTGAAAAGCCATGAGTTACAACACTCCCCCTTGGCTCTCCAGAAATTCTTCTTGTAAACACCTCTGAGTTTCTTCGTCTGTCGCTTGCACCTTCAAATTTGACCACCTACTTGTGCCTCGTCAAAAACCTTGCCAAAGAAAATCCAGTGGGAAAAACTTTGGTCGAAGGACAAAAGAGTACACACAGGTCAGTGTGATGGGGGTAAACTAACCATTGCAAAGCTGCCTCGTCAAAACCTTGTCAAAGAAAACCCAGTGGAAAAAAATCGCTGATCGAGGGACAAAAGAGTACACGGTGGTTTAGAAGTATACAACTGGATACTCCTCCTGATCATAATAATCCTTAGTGAATAAGGGATTTGAACTGTGTCTCGTTAAAAAAAACCTTGCCAAGGAAAATCCAATAGGAAGAAACTTGGTCTAAGGGAAAAAGAGTACACAAGCATACATCAGGATGCTCCCATTTTCACTCGCACTCGATAGGACACGGGATATACGCACAGCAGGACATTTGGAGGTGCTCGTTGGGGCGCTCGTTGGGGCGCTCTCCCTCACATGCACACAACAGGGTGCAGGAAACATGTTTCACTTATGCTAGCTCTGAAAGTTTCCTAAGTCCAATTGCTCTGACATATTTCTGGAACGAGTGTTTCGGCAGTGACTTGGTGAACCAAGTCTGCACGGTTATTCTCTGATCCAATGTGTTGCACTTCAATCTTCTGAAGCGCTTATTGTTCATGTGTAAAGAACAACTTGGGCGATATGTGCTTGGTAGCATCCCCTTTGATGTAACCATGTTTCGCTTGATCAATAACAACGGTATTGTCCTCATAGACGACAACAGGTTCATCTGGGTCATATAGAAGATCACATGTACTTCGAATATGGCCAATAACAGCTCAAAGCCATACACACTCTCTAGTCGCCTCATAGAGTGTGAGTAGTTCAGAGTGGTTCATTGAAGTAGCCACTAAGGTCTGTTTGCGAGACCTCCAAGAAGTTGCCGTGTTCCCAATGGTAAAGACATAACCAAATTGGGAATGCTCCTTGTGCGGATCAGATAAGTATCCTGCATCGGCGTAGCCAACAAGGGTCGCATTGCTTCGAGTGCCAAGAGCGTTGGACTCACTCAAAACTACGTAGAGATAGAACAAGCTCAAGTCCGTAGTACCCTTAAGGTGGCAAAAAATGTCTTTTATGCCATTCCAATGGCGACGTATTGGCGCGGTGCTGTGTCGAGCTAGATAATTCACAGCAAACGAGATTTTTGGTCTAGTACATTGGGCCAAGTACAATAAAGTGCCTATTGCACCCAGATAAGAGCACTCAGGACTCAATATCTTTTTGTCGTCCTTCTTTGGACGGAATGGGTCCTTAGTAATATTTAGAGAGCGGACGATCATGGGAGTAGCGGATGGCTTAACGTCAAAATGACTAAAGCGTCTCAACACCTTTTGGGTGTAGTTCGCTTGATGGACAAGAATTCTATCTTTACGGTGCTCGATCTGCAGGCCGAGGCAAAACTGTGTCTTTTCAAAATCCTTCATCTCGAATTCCCTCTTCAAGATATCAGCAGTTTCTGACAAGTCTTTTTCGGTTCCTATGAGATTCATGTCATCTACATAGACCGCGATGATTGCATATCCTGAAGTAGATTTCTTTTTGAACTCACATGGGCAAAGTTTGTTATTAATGTATCCCAAACCGATCAAGTACTCGCTTAGGCGGTTATACCATATTCGCCCGAATTGTTTCAATCCATATAGCGAATGCCTCAGTCTAATCGAGAACGCGTTCCGTGGTCGGGAACTACTTGATTCAGGCATCTTTACTCCTTCAGGGACCCTCATGTATATCTTTGTGTCCAGATCCCCGTAGAGATAGGCTATGACCACATCCATGAGCTGCATATTCAGTTTTTCGGAAACTACTAAACTGATTAAGTAGCGAAACATTATGACGTCCATTATGGGAGAATATGTCTCCTCGTAATCAATTCCAGGGCGTTGTGAGAAGCCTTGTGCCACAAGACGAGCCTTATATCGCTCAATCTCATTTCTCTTATTACGCTTCCTTAGAAAAACCTATTTGTGACCAATTGGTTTAACATTGGGTGGTGTTGGAGCTACAGGTCCAAATACGCTTCTTTTCGCTAAGGAATCTAATTCAGCCTGGATTGCTTGTTTCCATTGTGGCCAGTCCGTTTGTCGTTGACACTCGACAATGCTGTGAGGTTCCATGTCATTATTGTTCATAATGTCAGTGGCCACTGAGTATATGAACACATCATCGATGACAGTTTTATTTTGCTTCAAAATATCGTCTAAGCTAGCGTACTCGACAGATATTTCGAGATTATCGGCATGATTAGGATTAGGCATTTCATCTGGAATGCGCTCTTCTAATACATCACCGTGATCCTTAATGATCTCATGTGGCAAAACGTTTTCAACAAGATTTCTCCGCTTCCGGGGCAAAACATCTTTGGAACCAACCGGTCTTCCCTTCTTCTTAGAAATAGCGGGGGACTGGACGGCCGATGGCAGCGTCCTTTGCTCGGCGGGTTCGACCGGAGCAACATGTTTCACAAGAACATGGCGTCTCTCAGGGATGTCTATCCTTGCAGGCATATTTGCAGCAGGTGTAATTGATCTTGTGACTTTTGCTAGGTCTCTAAATGCGTCTGGCATTTGATTTGCAATATCTTGCAGACCTAGAATCCTCTGTACTTCTTTATCACTATGTGTAGAGGGAGGATCATGATGAGCAAAAGCGGGCACATGCCACGCTAATTCACGTCGTTCCTTATCAACGTTAGCGTGCATTTCTTCCCCTAACGACGGAAAGATTGCTTCATCAAAGTCATAATCCGCGTGTCTTGCGGTAAAGATATCGCCTGTCAAGGGCTCTAAATAGCGAATGATGGACGGGAAGTTATAACCGACATATATTCTCCGTCGCTTCTGTAGTCCAAATTATGAACGCCTTATCGGCTCAATTGGAACATTGACTAGGCACCCAAACATACGTAAATATGAGACGTCGGGCTCACATCCAGTAACCAGTTGGTACGCAAAAAGTGTTTGGGTGGCCATGGGCCTCAGACGAACAAAATTCGTAGCGTGCAAAATTGCATAGCCCCATACAGATAGTGGGAGTTTGGTGCGCATAACCAAGGTCCGCGCTATCACTTGCAGTCGCTTTATAAAAGCTTCCGCTAGGCCATTTTGGTTATGAACATACGCAATAGGGTGTTCTAGATTTATTCCCAAAGTCATGCAATAGTCATCGAAAGTCTTCGATGTAAACTCCGCGACATTATCAAGTCTAATAGACTTTATTGGATAATCCGGATGGTGAGCCCTTAACTTAATGATCTAGGCGAGGAGTTTAGGAAACGCTACATTTCGGGTGGATAACAACACTACGTGTGACCATCTAGTCGTGCATCAACCAAAACTATAAAGTATTTAAATGGTTCGCATGTTAGTTGGATTGGTCCACAAATATCTCCTTGAATTCTTTCAAGGAATTGAGAAACCAATCTCGTAGGTTTCACATGGAGCGGCTTGAGATTCGTCTTCCCAATCGAGAAAGCTTGGCAAAGGCTTTTCGAATTTATAATGAAATTCTTTCCTCCAAGAGGATGTCCATGCGATGCATTCATAGTACGAAGCATCATATTTTGACCCGGATGACCCAGCCGATCATGCCATAGCATAAAAATGCTCTCATCAACTGGCACTCGGTGAATGATGAGATTACTCTCGATGTGTTGTATCGTAGTGAGATACAAACCATATGAAAGACTTTTCAACTTCTCCATGATACGCTTTTGGCCGTACTGAGTGGAGGTAATGAAAAGATACTCGAAGCCATGTTCTCGAGCAGTTTCAACATGAAATCCATTTTCTCAAATATCTTTAAAACTCAGTAAGGTATGACTGGACCTTGGAGAATATAAGGCCTCTGATACTTCAACAGGAGTACCATTGGACAACAAAAAACGGGCTTTGCCAAAACCTTGAACAAGGATTGAGGGTCCCGAAATGGTTGTCACTGAGGTTACTTTAGGCGTATAGGAGATAAAGTATGATTTATCTCTCAAGATAGTGTGAGTTGTTCCACTATCAACCAGACAATCTACTGCCCCGTGGTCCATGCCTATAAGTAAAGAAAATTAAAGTTTGTCACACGTTTGAGGAAAGTGCTCGAAATAGAACTTTAATTTATCAAGAAAACAGAAAATACAAACCACCAAAAGTTTCATGACTTAAATCAAATATAGAGAGAAATGGAAGATTCATTCTTCCATTTCTACTACAAAATCGGGGGTCTCAAGATTTAGATTTTCGCACTCGTTGATCCAGATTTGCTTTGGCCCGCGCCCCTTGTGATAGTTATCAACTTCTTGGGATGTTGCCCTGTAAGTTCGTTGCATATGACCATAAGCACCACATTTGTAGCAGAGAGTAGGCGCTTAGCCTTCCACTCTCGCTTTGGGACGACTGGCCCATTGGTTCTTACCATGAGACTGTCTAGGAGTCAAAGGTCCCTTGGTTCTTGTTAGAACCTCGCTTTGGGTGACTGAGACTTAAACTCGTCCTCTGTTCCTTGGCTGGGACGACTGGCCCTTGTCTCATTTCCACCATGGATTTGGTCCACGGAGTGCGTTTGCATCAGGCATTGGAATTGTCTTTGTTCCAGCAGGACGAGAATTTTGTTTCTCATTAAAATGGGAATGTTATTCTCGTCTAGTAAAAGCTGGGTGATGAGCTCGGAAACTTGGTGAACTTAGACTGACGGTATTGCTTCTGGAGCAAATTGTCAGTGGAAGGAAATGTGGTATATGTTTTCTCCAATAGATCACTGTCGGTTAATATCTCACCGCAGTATTGGAGAAGTGATCGAATCCTGCAGACTTCATTGTTATAATCAGTTACACTCTTGAAGTCTTGGGAGCGCATGTTCAACCAGTCATGGCGCACTTCAGGCAGGCATATGGTCTTCTGGTGGTCGAAGCGCTCTTTCAGAGAGTCCCATAGCATCTTCTGCGAGGAGATTTCAATGAACTCCGCCTGCATGGCGTCAGATAAATGCCTGCGGAATAGAATCATCACTTTAGCGTTCATTGAGCGAGTGACTTCCACTTCGTGCTCTTCCTCGTTATAGATGACGTCCAAGAGGCCCTGCGCATCTAGATGGTTCTGGATGTCTTGCATCCAGTCCAAGTAGTTCTTGCCAGAGGCTTTAAGGATGGGAAAATCAATCTTGATCGACATTTTTCTACAACAGGAAAAAAATCTTGATCAGTCAACATATAAAACGACAGGTTTATATGGATTTGGTTTGTATAAGCAACACAAACAATCGTAAATAAAAACAATTTTTGTTTTTTTAAAAAAAATTCTCTTATATTGATCGACGGGCCGATATAGATAGGTCAATTAGTTTCTTACAAAAATACATAATTATAAATATAATTTGAGCAAAAATAATATTCGGTCAATCCCTTTCAGTAGCTCTACTTAAATATGACCAGGTAGGAAAATGAGGGAGGAGGGTCACCAGGGACCGCTTAAAAACCAAGTCCCAAGTTCTTTTTGACATCATACCCAAATAGGTGAGCTTATTCGGAGAGACTTCGTAAAAAAATTCAAATGTAAGAATAAATAAGATTTTTCAAGAAATTCACACTATTTACGAACTGTGCAAAATAGGTGACAATTTAGTGCGTGCTCAAAATGAGCGTTGCTTTTGAAAAAAATTAGCCAAAAATGTTATTTTGGAAGGCCCAAATTTGGCGGTGCCAGAATTTGTTTATGTAGCCAAAACCATTTTTCAAAATTTTTAAGTTTTTTTTTCCGTAATTACACAAAAAGTACAACATAAGCAAGCAACAGCACACAAAAGAATTGGTGCCTAAGCAAGCGGCACTAATAAAATGTCAACTATTTTTTCGACGTCTAATGAAGGGACGCCCAAAAAACAACGACAAAAAAATACAATTTTATTATTCATCTGTTACAATGATTCACTGAGCAACATAAAAAAATGCTACTGAGGCGCTCGTCGGGGCGCTCCAAATCTATCATTACCAAAAAAAATGTTAGCATTTAAATGTTAGCTCTCCAAATCCCAGATAATAAGAAGGAATGAGCAATAATGTGACAATAGCTAAAATGGGGAAGTTGGTCTAAAGGGCTACTTTAAGGTTCTGGTCCGATAGGTCCTGGGTTCAAAACCCACTTGAGACAAAATATGTATATATATTTTTCTTTGAAAACAAGATTAGTATTACAAACAGTAAAGACAAACAACAAAGTTTAGCAAGTAATGTAGAATTGGAGAAAAGAAAAAAAAACTTTTGTTTTCCTCTTTTTTTCTTTTATCAAATAGTCTGCTGTAACAAAGAAAGTATATTCTTCAATACTACTATAGTTACTTGTTTTAACAAAACATATTCTTCTAAAAAAATTAGTCCAAAAAATTTCTTTTAAAAAAAGTTCTTCATTTGACACAAGTACTAGATAATGCATAACAGATACTCTTATATACGAGTATATGACAAAAATAAGTACCTTATTTAGTTATTTAGGATGAAAATGTCAGTTTAAAAATTACCTTTCTTACCGTACGATGGAAGGAGGTAAAAAATGAACGGTACGTCGGGTCTCCGGCGTTGCACGAACAAAGTGCTGATAACGTGTTGTAAGGCAAAAACTCAAACACGCCAGAGATATGACGAAGTATACTCGTATAATATAAATCACTCAAGTGCTACTTACAAGCTATCTCAACGTCTCTTTATATAGGGAGAGAGGTTGGAGGTTATGAAGAAATGAAGGGCCAAAGGTCATGTGTAGGTTACAAGGAGATGAAAGGTGAAAAGCCATGAGTTACAACAATATCAATTTTTTTCCTTGAACATGTATACTTTTCTAGTTGAAGCTACAGATTTTTGGATATGAAAGCTATTTCCAAAAAAATAATATATATATTACTAAGAAATAGATGTAAGGGATTGAACCTTGTACCTCCCACATGCAAAACAAACACTATACCACTGAGTTACATCACAACAATGACATATTTGACTATGTATTATCAAAAATATTATAACAAACACTATACCACTTAAGGGCCCTCTGTAATAGAGGGGACCCTATTCGGTCGCTCCAGAAGAACATGTTCAGGGCCAGCCCTGCCCAAAACAAAGTCATGGTTAGCGCCATCACTGATGGCGTCAAAGTTTTTTAATGAGTTGAAGTCATCATAGATGGTGCCCAACGTGAAAATTTTTATTTAAATAATTTTAACTCCTTATATACAATTTTATCTTTTAATTTTTTCTCAAAAGATATTGTCACATCTTCTATACTAAATTTATTATTCTTATAATTTATATTTAAAGATTATGTCAATCTAACCTAAATTTAACACGATATAATTTCAAATTTCTACTAATTTTATCTAACTTTTTTATATTATTAGCATGTTTTCTAATCTTTTATTTAAATTATTATCACATCTTTTATACTAATTATTTTTTTCTAATCTAAATTAATTTTCAAACTATATATATATATATATATATATATATATATATATATATATATATATATATATATATATATATATATATATATATATATATATATATTCGAATATTCGATTTTTAAAAAATATCTAAGAACTTACCTTTAAAGTCATTTTAAATTTTATTAAAATATCTACGATTTCAAATTATATCCAAGATTTGAAAAAAAAAATTTAAGATTCTAAATTACTGTTTAAACTTATCTCTAAGATATTTTTTTTCTAATATTAGATTTAATAAATTTTTAATATTTGATAAAATTAGAAAGAAATTGGGCAACATCTAAACATGAAGAAATTTATTGGGCGCCATCATAGTGGCGCCAGAGTGGAGAATTTCATTTGGACCCTATTGGGCGTCATCTAAGAGGGCGCCAGACTTCTTGAGATGGCACTAGACCCTATGTTGATGTTGGACGCCATCTAAGGTGACACCCTATCCCTCTCTGTATAAATATTATAAACTTTTACTATTGTGCATAAATTCAACTAATTTTATCACTTTCTGTGAAATTTTCTGAATTATTAAAACAAACATACTGTTGTAAATATGGATGTCCGATGGTCTTCCATAGCTTATGTAACTCATGGCCCTTGGTTTCATAACTTATGTGACTTATGGCCTTTGACATTCCATTGTAGTCCTATAAAAGGACCATTCTAGTTGAGTGTTAGGGACATGAAGAAAGACTATTTTCTTACATTTTCTATCTTGTTCTCCTCTAAAGTATAACACATTATCAGCACGAGTTTGCTCAAGTAAATTGTAAGTCCAACTTCTGTCATTCTTTTAATTTTTTTATTCGTGCATTCATATGGCAGTAGGATGGTTTCTTATTCCCACAGCCGGTGCCAGTTTTTGTCAATATATTCACCTGTGGGGTTTAAGATTGTTGGAGTTAACAAAACTGACCCATACAAGATTCTATTTTTTTAGCCCAATAGTAGATGCCTTTGGTTGGAGTTTAGGACATTAACTTACTATCTTGCTCTATTTTTGAGGGTTCACTCATTCTCAATTTTGTGCGCCTCTACTTGGAGATTTCCTACTGGTATTTTATTGTGCTGATTTATATTTTATGGTTTCAGTTGATCTTTTGGATCTAATTAAAGAATTAGGACATAAAATTTCTGCCTACTGATGTTTTATTGATCTGGTTGGTGTTCTGCTCATAGTTTATAATTGGTTGTTTACTAATCCATCCAATTGAGAAATTATTTTTACTTATTTGTAAATACTTACTCATAAGGCGCTTCTACTCACATGATAGAATCGCTCTTAACAAATTGGCACTTCACATCCTAACATTTTTTCTTTTGTCTATCTTTCTCTACCTGATGCAAGCTTCCCACCAAGTCATGGCTTGCTTATTCAAGATTTTTATTCATAATAGTGGTCTTATTTATTCATGCATTTTTAAATTATATCCAATAGTAGATGCAATTGCCAAAATATATTAGTATATTTGTTTATGGATTCATTTGCTTACGGTTTGTTTGTTAATCATGTTTGTCTTGAGACTATTTTCTTTAAAAAAAAATGCAGCTCCTTATTCCTTCAATTATGTCATTTTATTTGGAGTAATTTCTAGTTGGCCGTTCATCCCCATTAATTATCAAATTTTGACTAATTATTTGTCTACTGATTTCTACCTTTAATTAATAGCCTTGATGAAATTATCTGGATTGCTTACTAATCTAGGATTGATCATCTCCAGTGACTTTATTAGCTCCAAACTTTGTGAATTTATGACAAATATCTTAGAGCTTTGTATTTAGATGAACCTAAAGTTTCATCTCCAAACCAATATTGAATATAAGGCTTGAAGCCAAAATAAATATGTTAGGCTTGAAGCCTAATTGATAAAACTCAAACTTGTAGATTTGAGTATGTGTATTATATTCTAAAGTAATATTTCTTTTTCAGACGTATGGCAAACATCACCAAGCTTGAGTTCGCTGCTCTTGAAATTTTCGGAAGAAATTATTTGACTTGGGTTCTTGAGGCTGAGATCCATTTGAGTGCAAAGAACTTTGCACATGCCATCAAAGAGAAAAATGAGGCAAGCGAACAAGACAAAGCAAATGCAATAATTTTCATTCGACATCACCTCCACAAAGGGCTGAAATCTGAATATCTTGGAGTAAAAGACCCAATTGTTTTATGGAAAAACTTGAAGGAACATTATGATCATCAAAAGAGTGTGATACTCCCAAAGGCTCGTTATGATTGGATGCACCTAAGGTTACAAGATTACAAAACGGTAAACGAATATAACTCGGCAATGTTCAAAATTGTGACTCAATTAAGATTGTATGGAGATAATGTTACTGAAGAAGATATGTTGGAAAAGATATACACTACTTTTTATGCCATGAACATGCTCCTGCAGCAGCAGTACCGTGAAAAAGGTTTTAAAAAATGTTCTCAATTGATCTCATGCCTACTTGTTGCTGAACAAAATAATGAGCTCCTAATAAAAAACCATAACTCCCACTCTACTGGATCACAACCATTCCCTGAAGCGAATGCAAATAACTATAGACAAGGACGTGGTCGCGGTCGCAGTCATAGTCACGATCGTGGCCGTGGTTATGGTCGTAATTATAGTCATAGTAAAAATCGAGATCATGGTGGTCCTAATTATCATGCCTTCAACAAGAAGGTTGTGCCATAACACTTGAAGTGGAACAACAATTGCGAAAAACATGATAAAGGAAATGGTGCAAAAATAGATTCTCCGAAGAATTAAGCAGAGGCTTGATATAGTTGTGGAGCAAAAGGGCATTAGTCTCGTACCTGTCGTACACCAAATCACCTAATTGACCTTTACCAGACATCTATCAAGGGTAAAGAAAAAGAGAAAGAAATCAATTTTACAGATTTCAGTAAAATTGTTGAAGATAAAAATTATCCAATGGAATTTACCCATTTGGATGTTGATGATTTCTTAAACGAGCCAAGTGAAGAAATTAATGGGATTAAGTTTTAGGGTGATGATGCTAATAATGGCAATAGAAAGAACAAAAATGATTGTGTTGGGATTTAGACTATTTGAACTTTATTTTCCTAAGTTCAATTTTAGTTCAATGTTTGTATTCTCATATTTCTAAGTCTTGGTCATTATGATATCGAATTAATAAATTAAGTTTTATAATGTTTCTTACTTTATTTTTTTATAGAAATATGAAAAATAATGATGCAGTTAACAACTCCAATGGTGGAGATATATGTCTGGTTGACAGTGGATCAACGCAGACAATTCTTCGAGTTCAAAAATACTTCTCGAACTTAAAATTGGCAAAAGCAAATGTTAGTACAATTTTTGGTACTACAAAACTGATTGAGGGCTCCGAAAGAGCAAACATTATATTACCGGATGGAACAAATATTTTGATGAAAGAGGCTTTGTATTCTAGCAAGTCAAAAAGAAATTTGCTAAGTTTCAAAGATATACGTCTCAATGTGAAATAAAAACTCTCAATTTTCTCATCAAGATTGTATTATGCAAACATAAGTGCCACAAAATCTAACAGTGCGATAAACAAGAAGTTCAATGATTCAAAACTTTTTATGCTTTGGCATGACCGACTTGGCCACCCTAGATCAAGTATGATGTATCGAATAGTTAGAAACTCATGTGGGCATCCTCTAAAGAACCAGAAGATTCTTTTACCTTGTGATTGTGTGTGTGTTATATGCTCACATAGAAAATTAATTGTAAGACCATCTCCAGTAAAAAGTAAACTTGAGTCCCCTATGTTTTTATAAAGAATACAAAGGGATATTTATGGACCTATTGACCCACCTTGTAAACAATTTCGTTACTTTATGGCCTTGAAAGATGCATCATCTAGATGGTCACATGTAAGTATATTGTCAACCCGAATGGACTTTTGCCAAACTTCTTGCTCAGATTATAAGATCAAGGGCTCAAGTCCCTGATTATTCCATCAAGACTATTCGTCTTGATAATGCCGGTGAATATACTTCTCAAGCATTTGAGTATCATTGCATGTTAATTGTCATTAATGTCAAACATTCAGTTGTACATGTGCATACTCAAAATGGACTTGCAAAGTCTTTTATTAAAAGGCTGCAACTGATTGCCAGACCTTTACTTCTAAGATCAAGTTTACCCACTTCTGTTTGGGGATATGCAATATTACATGCAGCTGCATTGGTCCGTATTCAACCAAGTTCATTTCATCATTATTCACCATTACAACTTGTTTATGTCCCCATTTCTCTACCTGAACAAAGATGGGCCCACAAAGACATCTTGGAATTTATGTTGGTTTTGATTCCCCATCTATAATAAAATACATTGAGCCCCTGACTGATGATTTATTTAAGGCAAGGTTTGTTGATTACCCTTTTGATGAGTCAATTTTCCTACCGTTAGGGGGAGATAAAATGTCATTTCCTGAAGAGCGGCGTGAAATTACATACAATGTACCATCTTTTATTGACCCACGCACAAGTAGGTGTGAGCAAGAAGTAAAAATGATCATTCATTTGCAAAATATCGCAAATCAGTTTCCAAATACATTCACTGATATTAAGAAAGTGACGAAATCTCATATACCGACAATAAATACACCAGCACGGATTGATATCCTTGAAGGACAACATAATGGCACACTAACACCATGTATAAAATATGGACGCCATGTTGGCACTAAAGATAAAAACCCATGAAAGAAAAGGGTATAAGTAATTACTCCTGAAGAGAAAATAGTTTCAAAATATGAATGCACAATAGAAAATTTGAATGATCGGTCTAAGGTTGCTCCTGAAGAGGTATATGACGATGAACAAATTTCAGAAAAAATCTCTTTAAATTATATGAGTAAAAGAGAAAGTTGGGATAGAAAAAAAATTACCATAGACAATATTTTTTGCTTATTGTGTCACACTTGATATAATAAATAACACTACCAAAATAAGTCATTTTAGCGACGCCTAAAGACGTAGCTAAAACAATAATTTTCGTCGCTAAAAATATTTAGCGACGAAATTACCGACGTTTCGGGCTGGTCGCAGAAATGTAAGTCGTTGATCTTCTAAACGTCGCCAAACGTCGCAATTACCGACGTTCGCCGACGTATTTATACGTCGCTATAATGCCGACGTCTACCGTCGTGTCGTCGGTGGTTTTCTAACATAATATTTCGTGTCGCTATGAGTCGGTAAATTTACCGACGAATTACCGTCGAGTCGTCGGTGGTTTAGTGACATGTTCAAAGTCGCTAAACGTCGGTAAATCCTGGAAATTCCTGGGGATGATTACCGACGTGCACCGACGTTTACCGACGTCCTCCGACATATATTGACGTCGCTAAACGTCAGTACCCTGGATAATATCGCTTATCTACCGACGTTTACCGACGCAAAATTACGTCGGATGACGTCGGTAAACGTCGCTAAATCTGCAAAAAAATGAAAATAAAATACAGATTGTCCTTTTCTTCCTGCAGTTTAAAAAGTTAACCATTTCTCACTGTAGAATAGGATCCAAACAATCACAGAATGTCCATTTCTCGCTGTACACAGGTTTGAGTCCCTATAACCAAGTCTACAACAATCATACAATGTCCAGTTCTCAGAATGTCCATTTCTCACTGTACACAGATTTCAGTCCCTATAAGCAAGTCTACAACAATATCACTTCACAATACGAAGCATTGTCGACTACTTTCCGACGATACTAATCCGAAATTGATCCGCTAGTATATCCATGTACGATCAACGAAGTAACGATCCATTTCAATTTGGATGTGAAAATCTGTATCGTAAGACAAACTAAACATAATCAGTTCTATTTCACATGCTTAATTGCCAAGTATGGGAACGAATGGCTCAGAACACAACCCAAAATTTATTCTAGCATACATTAGTGTGAATCATCTATGTTCTGTACATATGGTGTAGTATATGTTCTTATCGTATCTAGTATATGAATAATGTAACAGAATCAATATGAACTCACATAATGTAATACTAAGACATCATCTACTACTATATAAGATATAGTGATAGGTTGTCGTATCATCATTGCCGAGGGATGAGGGTCAGAGGACAGTCAACTTTATCTACGGCTACATAGTTTTTGCCTCGCCAGTCGAATGGCTTAATTGCCAAGTATGGGAACGAATGGCTCAGAACACAACCCAAAATTCATTCTAGCATACATTAGTGTGAATCATCTATGTTCTGTACATATGGTGTAGTATATGTTCTTATCGTATCTAGTATCTGAAGAATGTAACAGAATCAAGATGAACTCACATAGTGTAATACTAAGACATCATCTACTACTATATAAGATATAGTGATAGGTTGTCGTATCATCATTGCCGAGGGATGAGGGTCGGAGGACGTCGGTAAACGTCGGTAAATGTCGCTAAATCTGCAAAAAAATAAAAAAATAAAATACAGAATATCCATTTCTCCCTGCAGTTTAAAAAGATAACCATTTCTCACTGTAGAATAGGATCCAAACAATCACAGAATGTCCATTTCTCGATGTACACAGGTTTCAGTCCCTATAACCAAGTCTACAACAATCACACAAAATATGGGAACGAATGGCTCAGAACACAACCCAAAATTCATTCTAGCATACATTAGTGTGAATCATCTATGTTCTGTACATATGGTGTAGTATATGTTCTTATCGTATCTAGTATCTGAAGAATGTAACAGAATCAAGATGAACTCACATAATGTAATACTAAGACATCATCTACTATTATATAAGATATAGTGATAGGTTGTCGTATCATCATTGCCGAGGGATGAGGGTCGGAGGACAAATACCGCTCGAGTGAGCCAAAGGCATGCAGCCACTTCCCTCCCTCCATTCACCCTCTTCCTCTCTCACGCTATCAACGTCACAACTTTTCCACCTCAAGTTCTGATCAAGCATTTTCCTTCTCCTCTCCTCCACCATGGCTCTGAACCCATCTGCTCCTCCCTACTTCCCTTCTTCTTATTTGACTCTCTCAACCACATATGATATCCAGCTCAAGTGTAGAGTCGGGGAAGAAGAAGTAGGCAGGAAGAGGAGGGGGAAGCAGCACAGCCGGCGGCATGACCCGAAGGTTTTCTTCAAATCCGTATGAGGACAGTCAACTTTATCTACGGCTACATAGTTTCTGCCTCGCCAGTCGAATGGCTGCAGGGACTATGTCCTGATTACCATGTCGTACCGTAGATTAATGCAAATGGAGCTGGAGCTGGAGCTGGAGCCAAAATACAGAAACCAAAATACAAAATACAGAATCCAAAATACAAAATACAAAATACAAAATATAGAAACCAAAATACAAAATACAGAAACCAAAATACAAAATACAGAAACCAAAATACAAAATACAGAATCCAATCCATGGGTTCGCCGAAAATACAAAACACTGTGAGAACGGATGGCTCAGAACACAACCCAACCGGAGAGGATACTCTGAGAGATCCATCTGAGTATGACGTATACTCTGAGAGATCACCTTTAAAAGAATGATATCAGTAGTGGGATTGAGTGCTGGAGGAGATATTATCAGAGTATACGTCCTACTCAGATGGGTCTCTCACCGTTACTATTTTTTTCTGACAGCATGGTGGATGTGCTCCGTCAACAGATTCTTGCTCCGAGCCAAAACTTTGTCCCGGAGCTCAAGTGGACATCCTTGGTGTAGAGCTCGAGTGAGAGGTTCCTGACAGCATGGTGGTCTCTATTGTCAAAGTATCCGTGCTTGTCCCACAACCGATGTAGGATGAACACGGATACTTTGACAAAGGAGACCACCATGCTGTCAGGAACGTCTCACTCGAGCTCTATACCAAAGATGTCCACTTGAGCTCCGGGGCAAAGTTTTGGCTCAGAGCAAGAATCTGTTGAGGGAGCACATCCACCATGCCGTAAGAAAAAAATATTAACGGTGAGAGACCTATCTGAGTAGGACGTATACTCTGATAATATCTCCTCCAACACTCAATCCCACTACTGATATAATTCTTGTAAAGGTGATCTCTCAGAGTATACGTCCTACTCAGATGGATCTCTCAGAGTATCCTCTCCGTTTGGTTGTCGTATCATTATTGCCGAGGGATGAGGGTCGGAGGACAATCGACTTTATCTACGGATACATAGTTTCTGCCTCGCCAGTCGAATGGCTGCAGGGACTATGTCCTGATCACCATGTCGTAGTCCAATACAATCCAGAGATTAACACAGTACTAATTCATATATGTAGTCCAATACAAATAGTCTAATACAAAAACAACCCAATATAAATAGTCCAATACAAATAAGTACTAATAGCTAATGAGAACCATGCTGCTCACGCAAACGCTCAGTGATACGATCACGCAACCACCTCGAAAAAGTGAGATCTTTGGCATGAGGAGAGATGTCGTCCCTTACAAGTGTTGCACGAATAGAACTCCCGGTCTCACTAGCTACCGGTGCTGGATGAATAGAACTCCCGGTCTCACTAGTAACCGGTGCCACTTTCTCCTTAACTGTAGGAGGAGCCACCTCAGCATTCACTATTTCCCTCAAACGACGTACCGCTCCTCGGGTCATGGGTGCCATCTGGTAAGATCGATAGTCACAAATAATATAATTGTAACATAAACAAGCTAAAGGAACCATCATATAATTTGAGTATATTTTCGAAAGCAGAGGGATGAGGGTCGGATGACAGTCAACTTTATCTACGACTACATAGTTTCTGCCTCGCCAGTCGAATGGCTGCAGGGACTATGTCCTGATCACCATGTCGTACCGTAGATTAATGCAAATGGAGCTGGAGCTAGAGCCAAAATATAGTTGGTACTAACCTCAATAGAACAAACACTCTCACAGCTCAAAATACTAACACATGCTCACGCCTTACTCTTGTGACACTCCCTTTCAAACACAAACACATACCCTATATGTTCCCTTACACATGTTGCCATGTTACCTGTAAAAATAGGAAACCCTTGTTGTCTATAATAAGACACAATTCTACAAAGAGAACCATACTGTAGAACTCACACTTTAAGACAATAGATGAAGGAAGACTTGTATGGAGTATCGATAGGGTTGAGCGATGTCATTTTATTCTACAAAGAGAACCATACTGTAGAACTCATACTGTAGAACTCACACTTTAACACAATTCTACAAAGAGTTGTCATAGGGTGTTGAGCGATGTCATTTTATTCTTTTCTTCTTCTTCTTCTTCTTGGGATTTTTGAGTATTGGATCTTGAGACATATATAGCTAGAACTTACGAAGAATGGAGTACCATACTTCAACAAATAGATATTGACTAATTGGTTCATATACTTGTTGTCTAAAATAAGTGTAGGAACATTGCAAGGTGAAACAATGTATCAAACACTATATCGAAACCCAAACCCAATATGCAAATCCAAATTAATACGAAAATACACAAGTGTATGTAGGGGATTAAGTGTACAGAGGTAAAATACATATATATGCATGCTTGGGGGTGTCCACGTGTGCAACAAATAGACACAAAGTGTCCAAAACCTCACGAACACACTGTATCAGTGAACACATGGTCGTAATGTGTCTCTGTGTCCATTTTGGACACGAAAAATGCCTCAATTAGGGTTAGCGTTTACCTTCAGTCTCCTCGCGGTGGTGGAGGAGGAGGAGGACAAGTTCAGTGGTAGAGGAGGAGGGGATTAAGTGTACAGAGGTGAAATACATATATATACAAGCTTGGGGGTGTCCACGTGTCCAACAAATGGATACAAAGTGTCTAAAACCTCACGAACACACTGTATTAGTGAACACATGGTCGTAATATGTCTCCGTGTCCATTTTGGACACAAAAAACAACTCAATTAGGGTTAGGGTTTACCTTCAGTCTCCTCGCGGTGGTGGAGGAGGAGGAGGAGGAGGATCTCGCGATGGAGGAGGAGAAGGGGCTCGCGGTGGAGGAGGAGGAGGAGGAGGAGAAGGGGCTCGCCGGAGGGAGGATAAGGGGCTCGCGGTGGAGGAGGCGGATGAGCGGCGCCGGAGGGAAGGGGGTCGGGCTGTCGTCGAGGTCGGGGAAGAGGGGCGGGAACAAAAAATTTGGGAAGAGGGAGAAATAAAAAGTCGAACCGAGGAAACCCTATTTAGCAGAAGTTAGCGACGTCCGTAAATACGTCGCAAAGCATCGGTAATCCTTTAATATTCGGCGATGTAATAATCGTTGCGACGCTAAACGTCGCTGAACTAATAAAACTGGCGATGTTTTTCGATAAATCAACGACGTTGGTTTTTATTACACTAAAGGTAGTCGCAATATGTCGCTGTTTTTCGCTATCAGAGACGTATTGTGACGCATACTTTTGGAGTCGCTAAATCCAAAAATATTAGCGACGTTTTAAGTCGGCGTCGCTACTTTCGTCGCTGATATGACTTATTTTGGTAGTGTGAGGATCCTGAACCAAAATCTATTGAACAATGTCGACATAAAAATAATTGGCCAAAATAGAAAGATGCGATATAAGCTAAATTAAAATTCTTAAAAAATCGTAAAGTATTTAGACTAGTAGTTCAAACTCCTGAAGGTATGAAACCTATTGGATATAAATGGGTGTTTGTACGAACACGCAACGAAAAAAATAAAATTGTGAGATACAAGGCACAACTTGTTGCACAAGATTTTTCACAGAGACCTGGAATCGATTATGATGAAACATATTTTCCTGTGATCAATGTGATCACATTACGATACTTGATCAGTTTAACAGTCACAGAAAAACTTGATATGCGGCTTATGGATGTTGTTTTCGTATGTTTATATGGGTCATTGGATAATGACATTTATATAAAAATTCCAGAAGGATTCAAATTGCCTGAAGCAAATAACAAAATGTATAATGGGTTATACTCAATCAAATTACAATGATCCCTATACGGATTAAAACAATCTAGAAGAATATGGTATAATCATCTTGGTGAATACCTTTGTCAAGACCCGTACCCTAGAGTAAGGGCACGAGACGTGGGTACGTCCAGCCTACGCCGCAGTGTTGGCGGTAGAATATTGTCCTAGGTCACAACATCTAACATTTTAAGGTAATAACAGTTATACTCCCCGAATGGGGGTGACATAACAGAATATTTCTCAATCACATCTAAGGTAGAATACGATAAGATAGACTGATATAAAAGATGCAAGATCCAAATCCACAGGAAATACAAATAGAGAGAAAGCTAAGTGTCTAGATAAACTTCACTAACATCCAAAAATAATACAGATCCAAATGTACAACTCAATCTCCAATACTATGAAATAAGATAAAGATATCTATGGAGCAACAGTCTCTACAACTAAGTGATCCGACTGGAAGTCCGGATCGCAAGTGTCCTCTAAGGCTGTCCCATGGAAAGTTTTTAAGCAGGCCTCTCTGTAAAATTTTCAACAGGTCCAATCAGAACGGGAACGAGCACATATCTCTCAAAGCAGTTCATAACATATTAGGAGTATAAAGCATTCAATAGAGTAAAATACAGGAAATGCTGAAAAAGAAGTACGGGAAAAACATGAGATATTTTGTAACTGAAAGTAAATACTGTCACCCCCAATTTTTAGAAACAGGAGTATTTTTATCATTTTTCACTTTTGAATATTTTTGAAATTAATTATTTATTTATAATAATATTTTGGGGTTATTTGAGTCGGGTTCGAATTTCAGCTCAATCCGACTTGAAACGGGGACCCGGGATAGTGTTGACGTTAGCGGGCCCACCCACTAGTTAGCCATGGCCCACATGTTAATTATTTTAGTTAGTGACTAGACTAATTATTTTGGTTATGATTAATTTGGATTAGTGGTTTTAGGAATGACCAAACTACCCCCGACTTAACCCCTTACCAATGTATTAGCAAATAGATTAGTGTAGGGGCTTTTGGACTTTCCCAATAGGACAAATAGGGACTCCATGGCCGACCACCTATGGCATGGATAAGTCTCCATCATTTTATTATTTCCTATTCTATTCTCTCTCTCTTGTTCTTCCCCAAATTAATTAGAGAGCTTTCCCTAATCAAACCATCACCAAATCTCCCCATTTCTTCACCAAATCTTCATCCTTCCTTCTCCATTCAAGCCAAGGAAGGAGCTCCCCAAGTTTGAGAGGATTCGGAGTTCGTTCGTGTCCGTTTGGGATTCCTACGTGTCGGTGGTATTTCGGGATCGATTCGAGTCACCGGGAGGTATAAATCCCTTCTCCTTCTCATTCTTTTCATGCATTAGATTGGTTTTGACCTATAGGAATGACCCCCATGGTTTGGTGCCCATTGGTGTCCATTTCGTGTCCATTTGGACATTTGTAGAGGTGTCCTAGGAATAGGATCGTGTCCTAATGGGAAAAACCCTCTTTGGACACTTGTAGAATCATTTGTATATTCATTTTTGGTTGTTCTAATAATATTCCAGATTTTTACTATGTGTTTAAAATGTGTTTGCCAATGTATCATAATGTGTCATATTCCTATAATCTATATGTATATATATATATATATATATATATATATATATATATATATATATATATATATATATATATATATATATATATATCATTCTCTCTCTCTCTCTCTCTGTATATATATATATATATATATATATATATATATATATATATATATATATATATATATATATATATATATATATATATATATATATATATATATGTGTGGCTTATATATATAAGTGTATATATTATGTGATGGTGTATGTCGTGTGTACATTGGTGTTGGATGAGGGGCTAGAGTGGTCGGCCAAGTATTGGAGAGAATGGGAGTATTTGTGTGTGTGTATGTTAGTGTAGTGGTGGTGTTTGATGTTTTGGTTGAGAGGAGAAGAGAGTGTTATATAGAGGAGTTATGAGAGTGGTTTGGAGTGTTAGGAGGAAGGAGAAAACCCCATTCTTCACTGCCCAAATAGCAGTACCAAACCAGTCCAGAAATTTTCCAATGACATCCCCTTTCATTGCCATCTTGCTGTCCAACAACAGCCCAGAAATTTCCCCTTTGTGGCTGTCCTGTTTACTCCACATGACAGTCCACATATTTCTCTAAATGACAGTCCATAAACCCCCTACATTGCTGTCCCTTTTGGTATTATTCAGTCCACACATTTCTCCCATGTAGCAGTCCAGGTTTTGCCTATTTTGGGGCTGTCCCTTAAGCCATGTTGGCTGCCACATAACCCCCCAAGTTTAGTCCTAGAACTGTCAAGAACAGTCCTACAAACAACCACAAATCTGTCCAGGTTTTGCCCTTAGTTGGCTGTCCCAATCCACACCTAAAACAGTCCCAAATACCACCCTTCATGGCTGTCACTAGCAGTCCCCACATGCCCCATAGTTGGCTGTCCCCTTACTCCAAAACAGTCCATAAAAAATTCCCTCTTTGCTGTCCTATATAAACACCCTATATACTGTCAAGAATAGTCCCCACATAGCTGTCCTCTAACCCTCAAACCTGTCCCCCTTGCCACTAAACAGTTCACTTTTTACCGCATATCATTCCGTATATGTAGCCTATGTGTTTGGGTGTATCTATTAGTTTGTGGGTGTGTGTGTAGGAAGCCTATGAGTGAAGCTAGTAACCCATAGTATAACCTATATCTAAACTAGTAGGAAAGCCTATAGGAGAGTCATTTAGAGTGTGATATTTGTGAGAGTATGGTGTGTGGATGAATGTGAGAGTGTTGTGAGGGTAAATTCATGAGATGAGTTAGGAATAGGGTAAATCAATACCCATGTATCCTAACATAGCCTAGATACCTAGGATACCTATTTTTCCTTGGTAGGTAAACCTTAGATAGGTTGATATCTAGCTACTCTAAGGAGCCTAGGCTAGTACCATGGGTATTTGTGGGGTTTCCTTGGGATTGGTCAAGGTATCGGGATTTACCTTGGTAGGGTAAATGTTAGTTTTGCCTAGGAATAGGAAATTTGAGTTAGGAGTCTAAGATAGGGTTAGAACTTGATCCCCTTGGTTGGTAATGATCAAATATGATGCTCATAGACTAGTTTTGACGTCGGTTGACCTTTTTGACCAAAAGTCAACCGAGAGTCAAACTTAGCCTTTAAGCGACCAGATTTGACCGAAACCAAACCAGAGTTGACCAGTTGACAGGAAGTCAACAGTTGGTCAACATTAGACTAGTATGACTCAGTTTGACCTAGAGTTCATCAGAGTTGACCAGAGTTGACTTTTGACCAAAAGTCAACTATAAGTCAACCTTTGACCCCGTTTGACCTAGTTTGACTTGGATTGACTCCCAGTGACCTAGTATGACCTAGTATGAACCAGTATGACCTAGTGTGACTCAGTCTGACCTAGATTGATCTAGTTTTGACTTAGACTTGCATCCATGACTTGAATTAGCTTCCTTTTTCAGTATTTTTCCCTGTTTGACTCATAGTATCTTATTTTAGGTTTGTGATCACTCTGAACGTCTGTTCACCCTATCAGCTCAGGACCACAGGCGAGTACATTTACTGATAGTTTTTATTGTCTTGATATCTGCTATATCCGATTCAGTTGTAGTGTTATACTCGATTTCCAGTCACGACAGTTCACGGACTAGTATATGTTGGATCATGACATGGGATGTTATTCCTAGAGTTACATGGTATATTGGTACATATTCTGTCTTATTTCAGTGTATTGGTATAGACACCGATTTCAAAAGGGGACTTGCTACCCTCTTATGGAATCCCGTGTCATAACGTGTCATGTCCAGATCCATTGTACTATTCGGGGATGGGGGAGTTATTAGCGGTTGTGTGATCAAATTCCCACATGGTTCTATGGTACATATGGTTCATAGCTATACCCTCGCCTCACGACGGGTAAAGTCTTACCCTATACGGTTCATAGCTTTCCATGGTGACTGGCCTTATCGTTCTATTGTATACAGGGTTCCTAGCCGGTCGGATGGAAAGCCTGAGCATATTTTTTCCAAGCCGATCACATAACACACTAATAATTCAAGGCACCTTTTATATTTATTATCTCTGGTGACTAAGTTCTGTTCGGGAGAAGGGTTACAGCCCTGGTCCTTATTTGGTTTAGGGGTTGTAACTCGGCTTCCGAATAGTTCCCAAGTCATCCTATATCTATGTATTATCGTCCTTAGTACTCACATCATAATATGTATTTCCAGTTGATTTTTTTCTTGTATTTTATTACACTGTCTCTTATAGCTTTTGTCAATTCACATGGAACTGCTGTTGGTGTTTGTACTTGCTCATTTTCCTGACAGGATACCGTTGACATATTACAGATGATTCCGAGGCTGATTGCCCGACCTACTATGGGGTAGAGTCTGACGGAGTAGACTTAGACCGTGGCTTGTTGGTAGAGCCACTAGATTTTGCTCACCCTGAGTAGTATAGCTAGTTAGGTTTGCCTGGCCTGCGAGCCAGCTAGCACTGTCAGTTGTAGTATCTATTATATATATTTTCTGAGACCATGGATGTTTGTGTATAGCTCTGACCTGTGGATCTTGGACACATTTCCTATTTTATCTATCGTATTTTCCTTTCCATGCTATCTACCTTAGTTTGATATATGTGATTGAGACTGTATTGCTATGTCACCTCCATTCGGAGTGTATATACTGTACATGTACCTTTATCTGTTTTAGTCGTAGTATTTACAGACCCTATATACAGCGTTCTACCGCCGATACTGCGGTGTAGGCTGGACGTAACCACGTGCTCGTGCCCCTCTTCAGGGTGCGGGTCGTGACAAATACATGATAAGTAAAGAATGTAAGTAGCCAAGTGATTTAGAGTACAATATGGTTATGTAAATGGCTTAGGAGCACATGAATACAACTAAGAGGTACATGAATACCTACTGGGGATAATGATCACATAACCAATTCTACTCACCCCGCCCCAATCAATACAAAAGGATCCATTCAAATTACGTTATTGGCACATGAATACAGCTAAAGATACATGAACTCATGTAATGAGTAGTACATGAGACAAATGATAGTACATGAAGGCAGATGAGAACATGTAAATACATGAACTAGTACGAGTACAAGGAGTACCTGATGCACATGATAAAGTACATGAACATGAAATACCCGATGCACCCGTAGAGGGATAACATCTCAATAAAGGATTCATATAGTACTAATCCGTAAAGGTACATGTCAGCATCAAGTAAAGTAATCTAGAGCAAGAATATAGTCCAGACAGGTATGAAAAGATCAGAGAATGTACTCGCGTGCTATCTGAATGTCCAAGATGAAAGTACTATCCGAGGAGTGGTGTCTGGCTCCTATTTAGAACATTACAAGTCAAAACAAGTCCAGAATGATAATAAGATGCACTACAATGCATTCTACATGAATCTAGGTCAATCTAGGCCAAAGTTAACTCTTGGTCAACTCTGGTCAACCTTAGAACTCAAACTAGGTCAACTAGGTCAAACCTAAGTCAAACAAGCCTATACTAGTCTAACTAGTCTAATCAAGACTAAACAAGTCTAACTAGACTCTATACTGACATTCAAGCCACACCCATAGGCTAAGAGCCCAAGTCTAGGCTATTAGGCAATATCATGCCTAAAACCAACCTATAATCACATCTACACATGACAATATTTATATCTAAAATATAATACACACATTAATATAATATAGTAACACACATCCTAATAATGTATCTAATGTAATATACATGTACACACACATCACTAATATATATAGGATACCTATTTATACATCTCAAATATATATATATATATATATATATATATATATATATATATATATATATATATATATATATATATATATATATATATACATAGAAAATAGGAAAGGCAATGCACTCTCATGTGTGTGTGAGAGGGCACAAGAGTGTGTGTCAATGAAAACATGAGAGTATGTGTGTGTGTGCAGGAATTTAGGAATAGTTAGTGAAATCTGGAATATAGTTGACAGTTAACAAGAAACAAATTATAGCTTAGGAAACCATGAAGTAATCTCAGGTTTAAGGCTATTCTGTAAATTAAGAATGAAATAACCATTCAATTCAGTTACCCAATGAACAAATCAGTTCATAAAATCTCAGGTTTTAGGAAAAGGAATCACAGTGAATACATTTCTAAATTTCAGAATTTGGAAAGGGAATCAATTCTCAGATTAAAGGGAATGAACTCAGGTATTGAAATGGATTAACAGTTGACAGGGATGAAATATCAGTGAAGTTTATTTAAACAGTGGAGGTAATATGAAATGGAAGTAATGCAGTGATAGGAAACATCTCAGGAATTAGAAAAAATGAAATAACAGTTGACAGTCACAAATTCGAACCCAATTCAATACCAAAACATCCCCAATCAAGCACACAGCTCCTGGAACATCTCAGGAAATAGGAAATGAGTTCAATTACAGTTCATATATAGAACTGAACTCAAATCAAACTAAAGTATCCACTGTATCATTCGAAAAACCAACACGAAGTCCGATTTCCCATTCACACATCATAAAGCCTAATCGAATTGTAAAGCTAAGCTAAATATGAACTAACAATATGTGGAAAAACATTTAACGGTGAAAACATCACTTAAAATAGGAATTTAATGTTTAGGAAAATATAAAACCAATGTATCAATAACCTGTGTAGCCTGGTATCAGCCGAATGGCAATATTCCCCAATTCGAATCAAATCCCACATCAAAAACTTAACTAATCATGTAAACTGATCTATTATAGATCATTAGACATGTTAGGATCTATATTAGCAAATAAAACCACTATTTAAATCATTAAAACTAAATGTAAATAGAGAAACAAATATTACACTGATACACGTACAGTGCAGTGTGGACAGCCTCGTGCACGTGATTTCAGTGCTCGTGCACACGATACGACACGACACAGATCTCGTGATCGTGTCCCAGTGTCGAGGGGGACTAGGGCTAGGTCAGGAACACCCTGATACGTGTCTGCGACACGCGTGTGTGCGATATGACACACGTATCAGTACCAAAAATTGACTGTAGCCGATTCAGTACAAAACCAGTGCACGGCTTCGTGCGTGTCCGACACGACACAAGAGGCCCTAAAACTTGACACACGTGGTGTCAATCGATGCCCCATCGTGTGTGTCAAGTATCACATGTCCTAGTGGCGTGTGCTGAGCGCAAAAGATCCCGAGCAGCAGGGGGAGGAATCTGCGCGCACGCGTGTGGTGCACCCGCGTGTTTCCGTGTCCATGGCGACACAAAATGACACTAATGACGACTCAGGACACCAGAAATCCATAAGCAACACTAAATCCTAATTTCCTATTCAAAAATATTCTAGAAATCAATTCGAAATGCCCTTTGGGGCATTTCATCAATCACATTCATGCATGGACTGATACGTGTCCGATACGGACACGTATAGGACTCGAAACCTAGGGTTAGCTTTACCTACAGTTAGGGTAGGCATAGGGCTTCCTAAATATGCAATAAAAACAACATTCTATGGTGTAGAATAAACAGTAAGTAGAATAAATATGCAATAAAAACAACATTTGCAAAGGCTCAAAAAGCCCCAATATGAGTGGTTCCTCAAGCTTTCAAAACTCTCCCAAATTGTTTCTCCCCTGAATTTTCTCAATACTAACAGCAAGTAGAATAAATTTAGAACCTATTGGAATTGGTTTGGGGGGAAAGGAATTAAATAGGAATTTCTAGGAATTATTGAAGTTGGGGACTTACCTCTTTCTCAAACTTGCAAATATTTCTAAGGGAGGCTAGCCCTAATTTCTAGGAGAGATTAAATAGATGGGGGAATCCCTACGCTAGGTGTGGCCGACCAAGTGAGTTGGGCTAGGGTTAGGTTACATGGTGTTGGGTTGGGCCTCTATGGGCTTAAGTCATAAATTATGACTTGTGAAACCACAAGCCATTCTCTATTCAAATTAATTCCTATTTCCTCCTAATAAATTCTAATGAGTTTGATATCACTAACTTAGGTCAAGCTAGGGTTCCATAACCTAAGCAAATAGTCATGACCTAGGTTAGCTTCTAGGACAGTCTCCTAAGTCACCCTGAGTCTAAGTTAATAATAGCACCAAATCAATTATACTAAAAATCACTGAAAATTCTAATAATTATAATTAGTACTAAATAATTCTAATTAATTCTAAAATTTTAAAAATGACCAAAATACCCTCAAGCTAGAAATGTGGTAGTGACAAATCTACCCTCCTTAAAATAATTTCGTCCTCGAAATTAAAGGCGAAACTAAACTGCTGAGAAGGATAGAAAAGTATACCTCAAGGTCCAAAAAGATAGGGGTACCGCTCGCGCATCTCATCCTCCCGCTCCCAGGTAGACTCTCCTGGAGAATGATGCCTCCATGCGACGCGTACCAAGGGTATCACCTGGTTCCTCAGTACCTTCTCTCGGCGATCCATAATCTCCACCGGCTGCTCTGGATAACTGAGAGTAGGTCCAACCTCAGTCTCCGAATGATCGAGCACATGGCTAGGGTCAGCCACGTACCGTCTCAACTGTGATACGTGGAATATGTTGTGAACTCCTACTAGTGCAGGTGGCAAGTCTAGCCTGTATGCCACGTCGTCGACTCTCCCGCTGATAACAAAAGGGCCGATGAAGCGCGGGCTAAGCTTCCCACCTCCACCAAAACGTATCGTACCACGAGTCGGAGATATCCGAAGAAAAACCATGTCTCCAACCTAATCACAAGCAAGGTCTCAAGTTACTAAAAAATCAAACACGATCAATCAAACAAAACAAAATACAACCTACTTCTAATCATATCTCTAAATCTGTACCTCAAACTCCAACGACCTCCGGTGGCTATCAGCCCAGTGCCGATGTCTGTCCCGCGCCACGCGAAGTCTGTCCCTGATGAGCTTCACCTTCTTGGCTGCATCAATAACTATCTCTGGTCCCAGTAAAGCTTGCTCTCCAATATCATCCCAAGATAAGGGTGTACGACACCTACGCCCGTACAGAGCCTCAAAAGGCGACATCTCAATGCTTGCCTGATAACTGTTGTTGTAAGCAAACTCCACCAAATGTAGATGATCCTCCCAGAAACCTCCAAAATCTAGGACGCACGTTCGCAGCATGTCCTCAAGCGTCTGAATAGTCCTCTCTGACTGTCCGTCCGTCTGGGGGTGGTATGCAATACTAAACTTGAGCTGAGTGCCCAAACTAGTCTGCAGACTCCTCCAGAAATGGAAAGTAAAACGACTATCCCGATCTGAGATAATGCTGACGGGAACTCCGTGAATCCTGACTATCTGCTGCATGTACAACTCCGCAAGCCTCTCTGTAGACGTACCCACCTTGAATGGCAAGAAGTGGGCCGATTTGGTCAACCTGTCAACGATGACCCAAATCGCGTCTTTCCCTCTTGGTGTACGCGGCAACCCAGATACGAAATCCATGGTGATATGTTCCCACTTCCACTCTAGAATAGGCAACGGTTACAATAATCCTCCGGGCCTCTGCCTCTCTGCCTTGACCTGCTGACAGACCAAGCATCTAGCTACGAAGCGAGCTACCTTCTGCTTCATTCCGTACCACCAGACATGCTCTCGCAGGTCCCTATACATCTTGTTGGCACCAGGATGTATAAAGTACTGCGACCTATGAGCCTCCTGCATGATCTGCTCTCTGAGCTCCCCACTAGGCACACATAACCTGGAGCCGTGCCTCAAGGTACCATCCTCTACAAGAGAAAACTCGCCATCCACCAACCCTACACGAACCTGCTCTCGGATACACCGCAGAGCCACATCCTCAAACTGCGTCGCCTTGATCCTCTCCATCAAGTCCGACTGTATCTGAAGGCCCCATAACTGCATCTGCACTTCGGGCACAATCATGTCAATCCCAAGACTCTCCAAGTCTGCAAGCAAGTGCCGATCCATAGTCAAACACATGGCTGTCGGATACCTACTCAAGGCATCGGCAACCACGTTGGCCTTCCCCGGGTGATACTGAAGTGAGATGTCAAAATACTTCATCAACTCTAGCCATCTGTACTGCCTCATGTTGAGCTCTTTCTGTGTAAACACATACTTTAAGCTCTTATGATCTGTAAAAATCTCCACCCACTCGCCATACAGATAGTGCTTCCACAACTTCAGAGCAAAAATCACCGCTGCCAGCTCCAGGTCATGGGTAGGGTAGTTTTCTCATGGAGACATAATTGCCTGGAAGCATAGGCAATCACCTTCCCATGCTGCTGCAAGACACAACCCAGCCCCTTCCCTGAAGCATCACTATAAATAGTAAATCTACCTGATCCTGAAGGCAATGTCAGAATCGGAGCTGTCGTAAGCTGCTTCTTCAACTCATCAAAAGCTGCCTGACACTCCTCTGACCAAACAAACTCAGTATCCTTCCGGGTCAACCGAGTCAACGGCTCTACAACCGGAAGAAATCCTGCACAAATCTCCTATAATATCCTGCCAGCCCCAGGAAACTCCTTATCTCTGCCACTGAAGTCGGCGCTGCCCAAGCTCAACTGCTGTGATCTTCTTCGGGTCCACTGAGATACTATCTCCAGAAACCACATGACCCAAGAAGTCTACTCTGTCTAGGAAGAACTCGCACTTTGAGAGCTTGCCATACAATCTTTCCCTCCTGAGTGTCTCCAGAACCACTCTCAAGTGCTCCTCGTGCTCCTCCTCTGTCTTGGAATATACCAAGATATCATCAATGAACACCACCACGAACTTGTCCAAGTACTGGTGGAACACCTTGTTCATTAAGTTCATAAACACTGTTGGTGTATTGGTCAGCCCAAACGACATAACAAAAACTCAAACTGCCCGTACCACATCCTGAAAGCAGTCTTGGGAATATCCTCCCTCTTCACCTTCATCTGGTGATAACCTGACCTCAAATCAATTTTGGAGAACTCCCGAGCTCCGCTCAACTGATCAAAGAGATCATCGATCCATGGTAGTGGGTATCTGTTCTTAATCGTCAGGTTATTAAGTGCCCTGTAGTCGATACACATCCGTACCGACCCATCCTTCTTGGGTACGAAGAGTACTGGTGCACCCCAAGGTGAAGAACTCGATCGGATGAAGCCCTTGTCCTGCAGCTTATCTACCTGCTTCTTCAGCTCCACCAATTCATTGTTGTTCACTCGATAGACATGCTGAGAAATCGGTTCCGCACCGGAAACCAAGTCTATCGAGAACTCTACATCCCTGTCCGGTGGAAGCACTAGCAACTCCTCTGGAAATACGTCCATAAACTCTGCGATCAAGGGATGCGGAGCCACCTGCTCCTCAACAGAAGCTCCACAGAAGATGCGACTGTCCTGCTCTGTCTGTCGTCGGGTGTACTCAAACTCTGGCTCTCCTGGCGCCCCATACAAAACTCTACCCCCTCGGTAATCAATACGGGCGTGATGTCTGCTCAACCAGTCCATACCTAATACTATATCGTAGTTCGGTAATGGCATGACGAGCAAACTCACTCCCAACTCTCGACCTCCCAATATGACGCTCCGCCCTCTGCAAACATCACTCACGAGGATGACCCCACCCCGGTCATGATCTTGCAGGTCCTAGGCAGTGGTTCAGAAACCAGACTGTGTCTAATAGCATATGATACTGACATAATGTTGTGGGAAGCCCCGGAATCAAAGAGTGCAAAAGCTGGAATGGAGTCTAGAAGAACCGAACCTGCTATCAACTTCCCTACGGCCTCTGCATCCTCAGCCACCATGGTGAAAGCTCGTCCCTGCTGTCCACCTCGTGCCTGCTGCTGGTGCTGATGGAACCTCTGCTGCTGGGTCTGCAGTGGCCCCCTCAGCTGGCCTGCTGGAGCCTTGGCTCCACCTCCCTGAGCTCTACGCCCAAAAGCCCCAGGGCAATCCCTCAACTAGTGATCTCCTGCACCACAAAGTAGGTACTTGCCTAGCTTCTTCCTGCACTCATGGATCATATGTCCCGGCTTCTTGCAGAAGGCACAAACGACTACCTGCTGCTGACGGGGTGCCTGCTGCCCTCTCTGATGCTGATGCTGCACCTGCTGAAAAGGTGTCCGACCCTGCTACTGATACTGCTGCTGGTGCTGCTGCTGATACTGCTGAACTGGCCTCTGTGGCTGCTGATGCTGGAAGTGAGGCCTCATGGCCTGCCCCTGACTGCTGCTGCCACCCTGGAAGTTACGACCCCTCTTCTGCTTCAACCCTAGGTCGTCTTCCGCCGCCATAGCCCCAGAAAATATCTCAACAAGTGTAGCGTTCCGGTCGCTCTTAGTCAGTGACCGAACATCTCTAATCAAGCCTCGGCGAAACTTCATCGCCTTCGTCTTCTCAGTCAAGTCATCTATAAAATGGGCCAGCCGGCAAAACTTCCCGACATACTCAGCTACTGTCTGGTTCCCCTGAACCAGACCCTCGAACTGTGCCTCGATACCTTCCAAGGCCACATCAGAAAAGAACTGTTCCTTGAACAGCTCCTTGAACTGGGCCCAAGTCTGGCCCTCAACTCCCACCCTAGGATCTGTCTGATACCACGCACGGGCCAAGTCCTGCATCTAACTGCCCGTCGCCTCGATCTGGAGTCGAGCTGGTATCTCCGCCAGCCTGAATATCTCCTCGATATGCTCTATCCAGTCGTCTGTATAGTGGATGCCCTCTGTACCGAAGAACTCTCTGGGATGCATCTTCTGAAAGTCCTGTATGTCCTTCTTCCTCTGACGGGGCTGCTGCTGGGCCCCCTGAGCAATAATCATCTCGACTGTAGTGCGAACCAGCTGGTGTACCTCGTCGATCCCTTGACGAAAATTGGCAGTCTGTCTCGTCTGCTGCTGCTGGTGGGGCTCCAGAATCCTCTCCACGAAGGAGAAGAGATGTGCAGCATCTACCATCCCCGCAGGCGGAGGCTGCTGCGGTGGAAGGATCTCAGGAATCACAATGCTCGGCCTCCTGACTGGTGGAGGTGCTCCTTCAAAAGCTGCAGAAACATCGACTCCTGAGGGCTGCACTGCCCTGTGGCACCGGGAGCTGGCTGCTCCTGAGGTCGAGAGGTGCTAGACCCCTCTCCAGCGTCTCCCAGTCCAGGGCGATGCGATCTCGTCTCAACCATCCCGGAGACACAGATCAAACAAGAAACAATTACAGAGAATGAGTCGAAATATCAAAGGAGGACAGTTTAAATTTCTAAGAAAGACAATAAGCAGCAAAATAGATATACGGAATCTGATACGGAGTTTTCCTAGTGTGATTGAGTACCTTCAAAAAAATATACTAATTACTACTGCAGGCTGCAGCGATATTCAAGTTCGAATACCACTATATTTCCAACCTAGACCTGCATGGGCCACCACTAAAAACGTGTAACGACCCGCACCCTAGAGTAAGGGCACGAGACGTGGGTACGTCCAGCCTACGCCGCAGTGTCGGCAGTAGAACGTTGTCCTAGGTTACAACATCTAACAGTTTAAGGTAATAACAGTTATACTCCCCGAATGGAGGTGACATAACAGAATATATCTCAATCACATCTAAGGTAGAATACGATAAGATAGACTGATATAAAAGATGCAAGATCCAAATGCACAGAAAATACAAACAGAGAAAGCTAAGTGTCTAGATAAACTCCACTAACATCCAGAAATAATACAGATCCAAATATACAACTCAATCTCCAATACTATGAAATAAGATAAAGATATCTATGGAGCAACAGTCTCTACAGCTAAGGGATCCGACTGGAAGTCCGGATCGCAAGTGTCCTCTAAGGCTGTCCCATAGAAAGTATCTAAGCAGGCCTTCTCCTCGTCCTCTGTAAAATTTTCAACAGGTCCAATCAGGACGGAAATGAGCACATATTTCTCAAAGCAGTTCATATCAGGTTAGGAGTATAAAGCATACAACAGAGTAAAATACAGGAAATACTGAAAAGAAAGTACGAAAAAAACATGAGATATTTTGTAACTAAAAGTAAATACATGATAAGTAAAGACTGTAAGTGGCTAAGTGATTTAGAGTACAATATGGTTATGTAAATGGCTTAGGAGCACATGAATACAACTAAGAGGCACATGAATACCTACTGGGGATAATGATCACATAACCAATTCTACTCACCCCGCCCCAATCAATACACAAGGATCCATTCAAGTTATGTTATTGGCACATGAATACAGCTAAAGATACATGAACTCATATAATGAGTAGTACATGAGACACATGATAGTACATGAAGGCACATGAGAACATGTAAATATATGAACTAGTACGAGTACAATGAGTACCTGATGCACATGATAAAGTACATGAACATGAAATACCCGATGCACCAGTAGAGGGATAATATTTCAGGAAAGGATCCATATAGTACTAATCCGTGAAGATACATGTCAGCATCAAGTAAAGTAATCTAGAACAAGAATATAGTCCAGACAGGTATGAAAAGATCAGAGAATGTACTCACCTGCTATCTGAATGTCCAAGATAAAAGTACTGTCTGAGGAGTGGTGTCTGGCTCCTATTTAGAACAGTACAAGTCACAACAAGTCCAGAATGGTAATAAGATGCACTACAATGCATTCTACATGAATCTAGGACAATCTAGGCCAAAGTCAACTCTTGGTCAACTCTGGTCAACCTTAGAAGTCAAACTAGGTCAACTAGGTCAAACCTAAGTCAAACAAGCATATACTAGTCTAACTAGTCTAATCAAGACTACACAAGTCTAACTAGACTCTATACTGGCATTCAAGCCACACCCATAGGCTAAGAGCCCTAGTCTAGGCTATTAGGCAATATCATGCCTAAAACTAACCTATAATCACATCTACACATGACAATATTTATATCTAAAATATAATACACACATTATTATAATATAGTAACACACACCCTAGTCTCAGGTTTAAGGCTATTCAGTAAATTAAGAATGAAATAACCATTCAATTCAGTTACCCAATGTTTGCAAAAACAAAAGTTGAAGAACTTTATTGATACAAACTTTGTAAAAGATTACAATTTGAATTCTGGGAATGGTACAACTTTAGGAATCTAATCTAGATGACGATTGCTTTATTCCTTGGACGATGTGAACTTTGAAGACGAAGCCTCTGAAGTTGAAGACAACTCTGGAATTGAAGGCAAAAAGCCTCGGAAATTGAAGGCAAAAGCCTCGGAAGAATGCAGCAGCACTTGGGCAAGAACTCCTGGACTCTCTGAACTTTAAAGTCTGATCTCTCTATGATCTGATCTCTGATCTCTGATTATTGATCCCCCTTTGAATGGAGACTTGAAACTCTATTTATAGAGTTCTGAGAAATAACTAACTTTTAGTTATTCTGGACTGCGTATGATAGATTGCGCAGCAGTTGGATTGCGCAACAATGGACTGCACAGACAGTTACGCGCAGACAGTTACTGGATCATGGGCCAACTGTCTTGGACACATGGCATCATTTGATTGAAATGTGCATGATCGTGCATAGACGGTTGCCACATAATGAGCAATTGATGGCATGAATGCCACATGTATTTTATCATTTGTGTTGATAGAACGCGCACACTGAATTGTGCTGGTTTTGGATTGCGCCAACTTGAACTGCGCAGGAAATAGATTGCGCCAACATAAATTGTGCCAACATAGATTGCGCTGCCAGCTGTCCTCGAGCGCCGTACTGCACCATTAAACGAATGGTCGTCTCGTTCTCCGCGCTGTCAGCTATCAGAAGATTTGATTTGTGTCAGGTAATGATGATGATCTGCCACGTCAGCCTGCGCGCTTAGGAGTGTGCGCAATCTAGTATGCGCAATCCGATGGATGTGCAATCTGATGTCTGCGCAGTTCATCTGAAAGTTGTATTTCTTGATTTTCTGACTTTGTTGATGTGTACAACTTGATTTTTTAGGACCTACAAGACCCCCTTCAAAGTTTTCGAAAGTTGAATTTATTCAAAATTTTGAAATACTTTGAATTTTGAATTTGAAATTAATTTGCGCATGTAGTGAGCTGTCTGCGCAATCTGAGGGATAAGCCCCATTTTTAGGCGCAATCTAAGGTGGCCGTTTCGATTTGAAAAACTATAAATAGTTCTTCAATTCCTTCGAAGTGTTCTTTACTTGCTTTCTTCGTGCACTTGAGAGAAAAATTTCCGAGCTCTTTCTTCCTTTCTTCTCCGACGATCTCGATGGCTCCCTGACGATCCTTTACCGCTGCTAAGGGCAAGGCCCCCGCCGAGTCATCGGCTAGGGCTGCGCGACGAGCTTCTCGTCATAAAACTGCTCATCCAGCGATGATAGGTAGATGACCTAATCAAAACTCTTTTTAGGGTTTTGATCTCACTTATTCTTTCAGAATCCATCTCTTTTTAGAGATGTGATCATATTGCGCCAGCCTTTTTAGGGTTCTGTTTGTGCAATCTGATTTGCGTAATCTGATGTTACGCATTCTGATGTTTGCACATTCTGATGTTTGCACATTCTGATGATAGCATCCTTGACTTTTCTTTATGCTGAATTTTTTTGTTTTCTCTGTCTGATGCAGTTAATACTAGAGAAGATCCAGAATATGAGAACTTCGTAGGGACCCTTTCAGAATCAGAATATAAAGAGGACCTATCACATGTGCACTATCCTCAGTATGATCTGCCAACCTCCCGTCAGGCTATTTTGATATCTCAAGATAATGAGACACTGCAATGTTTGATGAATGGACAACCTCTGGAATCAACAGATGCTGTCATACACAAGAAACCATTATTCCTATTCGGTGAAGCTTTTGAGAAAAGTTCTTAACCGAGACCAAGGATGGAAGAAAGGATTGTCCATCAGACAAATAGGTCTTTCTCGATACCAGATGTTTTCCGTTGCCTCCCCTTATCCCGGTATGCTCATGCGAGCTATCCAAGAAAGATGGAATGGAACCTTACACCGTTCCAAGATGCCCGTCCAGGAAGAATTTTTGTGAAGAAGGGGCCGAGCAAGAAGGATATGTTATACAGTTCCTCAGAACGGTACAGTGTCTTGTTGAGAGGTCTGAAACCCGGTTGTATTCCGTCGGAGAATTCTTCCTTGTTATTGCCTGTTAGAACCCCAAATTTTGAAAATGAGTTTGTGAAGGTCGAAGGAAAATATCCTGAGCATGACATCAGACTAACTGGGTTAGTGAATCCAGATTTTAAGAGATGGAACTGCATAGCAAACTGGATTCTGACCAATTTTGAAAACAAACTCCAGCAAATCAACTTGTACCAAGCAGTGCATGCCACTGTCTATGGTTTTGCTCCGAACTCGCATCTGTTCTTGGCTCTAACAGAGAGGTACAATTACAGAACAGGGACCTTCATGACTCCCGGCGGAGAAATTGGGTTTGTACTTCATGAGATGCAGTACATCTCTTACTTGCCAATGGGAGATGCCCCATATGAAGAATTTGTCCCAACCAATGATGAGTTGGACAGACTCTGGAGAGAGAATGCAGAAATGGTAGCAGTCTTCGAGGAACTGCTATGTCATTATAAAATCTGTTCTATAAAAGTGCTACATCAAACACTTGCTATTCCTCGAAATGGTTACCTTATTTGTTCCTTAACCACATTAAAGAACCGAAGACCAAGGAACATGATAGATGCTATCCTGACTTCTTTAAGCCATTGAGCAACACAGAAGTGATGAAGTTGATGGAAAAAAGTGACGATTTTGATAAAGAGATGAAGGATGATCATCAATGTCCTCCTTTGAAGAAAGGAGATACTCTCGAAAGTTATTTGAGAGTAGGATATAGATCTATGTCAAAAGAAGCCCAATTAGCAGGGTTTCTGACACATTGGCTCCGTCGGTTTGTAGTCCCGGGATCCAGTGCTGTAGACCGCTTCTACCGCGGTGTTCTTTTTGTTGCCGTTAGATTAGTCTTCGGCTATAAGATGGATCTTTTGTCAGCGATGACTTGTAAGCTGAATGCTGGTCTTCGTCTGTACGTCGATCTGATACTGAAATCCAAGGGTAAAAAAGAATTTTCTCGGTTGGAATTACCGTATACATATCTATTTGGGTGGTTGCTCCTTCACCATTCCACTTTGATGGACCCCGGCATGGGACCGGTCGACGGCAGCGTTTTGCGGAGATACTCTCATAGTAAGTGGAAATTCACTGCTCTGAGAGATTGTAGATATGCTCTGAACCTGAGCAAAGGATGGAACTTTTATTGCACCCATCCTCCTGCTGGATACGAACAAATGCCGACAAATATGATTGACTCGAAGATGCATCCTCTGAGCCGTGCAGCTTTTGAGTGGTTGAAGACAATTCGACCGTCCCATTTGGTGTATCGATTTGAAGATGAATGTTATTTAGAGCCATATCTCCCCAGTCGATTTGCTCGGCAATTCGGGTATGACCAATTCCATGTGGGAAATGCTATCACGTGTCTTCAAAGAAAGGGTTTTTTGATAGATGGGGCCCGAGCATGGGCTTATTATAATGCTCGAGATACGAAAGTGACGTTCTCGATGCCAGTAAACAGCAATCATGGACCTCGGATGCTATTTACATACTCAGTATTCTATACATCTTCAAACACCTTTGCTGAGAATTTCAACCTCGCGGATAGCTTCGCGTCTTCAACAAGATTGAAGAGGGGAGGAGTCGTCATGTCGCTCATAGGAAATGATGAAGTACATGAGCCAGTAGATGCGCCCTTGGAAGCTTCAAGGGATGTTATGTTTCCTCAAGAAGTTAACGCGCCACTACGTATCTTTTTGAAGGTGGGCAAATCTTCAGCCAAGAAGAGGAGAAGAGAGGAGCCTCCCGCTCCAGCAGCAAAGAAGAAATTGATCTTAGATCATTCTTCTGAAAAGATTACCACTAGATCTCAATCTCGGCAGCTGGCCGAGACAATTCAGCAAGAAGAGGCTACCACACCGACCTCTGTCCAAAGACAAGTCGAGACTGTAAATATAGAGAGCCCTGAGAGGCCTCCGAAAAGAAAGAAGTTGGCCCAAAGAAGAAATCGAGCCCCGTCTTCAATAGTAGTGGATGTTGTGGTTGGATTTACTTTGCCATCTCCTACTCCTATTTCAGAGCCTAGGAATAAAACTCCTAGTCCAGAACATAGAGAAGAGATCGAGCAGAGGAAAGATCTTGATCCGAGAACTGAGGCCGAAGAGCCCAGAGGAAGTATCATGGAGGAAGAACAAGATGTTGTACGATCTCTTCCACCTACTGCGGAGACATCTCAACTTCCTCCTACTCCTAGGACCCTCCGTGAAGAAGAAGATCGTGAAGTGATTGCAGCTCTAGAAGATTGTAGCTACAGCCCTCTGGAGGACTATTGTGACCAAGCTGCAACTACCAGCGGGAATGCACCAGAAGAAGATGAAGATGAGGAGAGCTCTTCGTCTGAGAATATTGATGAATATATGCAAGATCTTGAAAGAGATGATGAAGTGCATATATCTCCTAATGCTGTCGATGATACCTTAAATCCTGAAGAGGATGTTGAGGTTCCAGAAAATGCCGCTGATACCTTAAATCCTGAAGAGGATGTTGGGGTAGAAGTATCTCCAGAAAAAACAGCAGATGAAGAAGCTCCGAAAGAAACTCCCGCCACTGATCCTCAAGGTATAAAATGAAATTATCAATCTCCTCTTAATAGATCGATAACTAATGTCTTTATTTGTATTTCCTGCAGATCTTGAGACTTCTCTAGCACCTCCGACGTGCACAGACATAGTGCCTATAACGACGGTGATTGTTAGTAGCAGTCATCATTTATCCTGTGGTTCTGAAGCAGGCAGTAGCCAAGCTGTTATGACTGAAGCTACTTCTGCTCGGCTAGAGTCTATTCCAGCAGATGATAGGCTCATTGCTGGATTCAACCAAGGTAAGATAGTTTACATCTTTAATCTTCTTGGACAATAGCAAACAACAGGCAAAAAATAATAATTTTTACTTTTGCAGAAGAACAACCAGGAGGGGCAACTAGTTCCACTTTGGCTCCTTTATTCAAAGAGCCTGCTGTCCAGACGCGAAAGATTGAACATCCTACGGCCTCGTCATCAACAGGAGTAGCTGTAACTCCTGGTGCTATAGCAACTAATAAACTTGTGATCCAATCATTTACCAGATGCTTTTTTGAATCTTTGAGACCTCTAGTAAAAAGAATGATGGAAAAAGAGGGTACTGATTTTTTCATGGTTAGAGGTCCAACCTCTCTCTTAGTAAGGGCTATCCAGGAACAAGGTGACGAAGCTCAAGCCACTCTCCTGGATCATATTTTGAATGAGTTAGAGATTTCTATCAAAAACTATAAAGAACTCAACCAAGGAGACGTAGAATCTCTAGTGCAGGCAGAATTTGAACAACTGGCTCAGGCAGCTGACATTGAAAGGGTCAATCTCCAGAATCTTTTGGAAGCTTTCTCTGCAAAATCTGCTGAATATAACTCCAAGCTGGAATCAGTAACCTTGATGGCTGAGAGAAAAGAGAAGAGAGCTGCTGAGCTGAAGGCAGAGATTGCTCGTCTCCAGAAGGAATTAGAAGATGAAGTTGCTGATCATCAACTTGCAACCCAACAATTCAATGCTCTGATTCAGGAGAGGGATGAGTATGTGGAAGCTCATAATGCTGAGATTACTCGTCGAATGGTGGCCATGCCTGCTTTCAATAAAGAAATCGGGATGGAAGAAGCCAGAAGGAGGGTGATGTCCACTCGTGAAGAACGGCTGCAGACTCTAAAGCAGTAAATTGATAATCTGATAATACCTCCGTCTTAGTGGAACATTTTGTATCTTTATGTCTTTTGAAGTACATGTGTTTTTGTAATGTCTCATATTTCGATTAATAAAAGACATTTTTGCTATGGCTCCATTATTTGTTGTATATCTTGTTCAGATATAAATAATAGAGATAGAAAATATATTTAAAGGTACAGGACATGATATATTTTTGAATTTTGTAGGAAAATAATTATATTCATTATATTTGCTCAGAGGTAATATGGACGTGGCAGAATATGTCGAATATTATTATTTCAATAGATAACTTAATCAAGGATGATAAGTTACTGATGGGAATGAATAAATGAATGAAAATGAATCGTCAAAAAGGTGTGAACGAAATAAATCGTCATAAGGAACGGGTAAACCGTCGAATGGTAGAATGAACGGACAAACCGTCAGATGGAAATGAATGAATGGATGAACCGTCAAATGATGATTAATGAACGGGTGAACCGTCAGGTGGATGTGAATGAACAGATAAACTGTCGGATGAATGCGAACGGATGAACCGTCAGTTGATAATGAATGAACGGATGAACCGTCAGGTGATGATGAAGGAACGGGCGAACCGTCGGATGTGTTGCTTCGTTATCTACCTATAAATAGAACAGAATTTTAGCAGAAAGGAGCACTTCCCCTTTTCTAACATAAAAATGTCATCTGGAGATGCATCCAAGAAGGCTGATCTTGCCCCAAAGATTGAGAAGGGCACTGAAGAATGTCATGTCGATCCAGTTCAATCAAAGGAGGCAGAAGTAGGCGAAGGTTCGTCTGCACCCAAGCCACCGCGAGACATCCTGGACTTTCTGCTTGAACCAGGAAGGACCGAAGAAGAGGGAGCCATGAGGATGGCCGCTTGCAAGTTCCTAGTGGGTTCCAGCAAGGAAGTTCTCGGCTCTTTTGCTGACCGTGTTTTTGAAAAGGACGGCAGTGGTCCGCGTCCAAATGTAGAGAAGGATGATAGTGACCTTCCTTAATATCATGTACTATCATTCATGATGAAATAAAATTTTATTTATGAACTTGAACTTGTCTGATGATTTATAAGCATTTACATTTATACATAATACTTTTTAAGGAACTTGCCATTGATAGGCATCATTGCAATTCGTCCATCCAGTTCTGAGAGTTGATAAGCTCCATTTGAGAAGACTTTGCTTACAACGTAGGGACCTTCCCACTTTGCATCGAATTTGCCTTTACTCAAATGAGTCATAGTCATAGGACGTCTGACCGTTAAAACAAGTTCTCCTTGCTGAAAGGCTCTGACCTTAACTTTACGGTTGAAAGTCTTAGAAATGCGAGCTTGGTATAACTCAATATGTTGTTGAGCCATTAACCGCTTCTCATCAAGTGCCTCCAATTCTTGAAGTCGAAGAAGATCATTGTTCTCTGTAGTGAGCTCATTAGCAATGGCAATCCTTAAAGAATAAATTTGAATTTCCAGAGGAAGAACAGCTTCACAGCCATATACCAAAGAGAAAGGTATAAAACCTGTGGGGTTGCAGACCGTAGTTCGATAGGCCCATAAACACTCACCGAGCTTTTCACTCCAGTTTCGTTTATTAGTAGATACAAACTTGTTGAGGATCTTGATAATAGTTTTGTTGAAAGCTTCGGCTAATTCATTAGCAGCAGGATTGTAGGCTGTCGAAGCGACATTGTCAATTCGGTGATCATTACAGAATCTTGTGAATTTCTAGCTGATGAATTGTGGTCCGTTGTCATGAATGATCCTTCGAGGGACACCAAATTGATAAATGACATGGTGTTTGACAAAGTTAATGATACTGCTGGTTTTGACTTCAGCCAAAGGTATAGCTTCAGCCCACTTAGAGAAGTAGTCGGTTATTGCTAGTATAAACCGATGTCCTCTAGAAGAAGGAGGATTAATAGGACCTATGATGTCCATGCCCCAAGCTTCGAAAGGCCAGGAAGTGGCCGTCGAATGTAAAAATTCTGAAGGTTGATGAATGAAATCTACATGGATTTGACAAGATCGACATTTTCTTGGATATTCAATGGCATCTGATACCATAGAGGGCCAGTAGTAACCCATGCGTCGGATACGATCCTGTAGTTTAGGACCGGGTTGATGTGCTCCGCAGTCACCGTCGTGAGCTTCATGCAGTACTTGTTTTGCTTCATCACCAGCTAGACAGCATAGAAGAAGACCGTCATAAGTCCGTCGATAGAGAGTCTTAGTGGTTTGGTTGTAGTAGAATCGTAGAGATCGTCGTCGAATACTTGTAGCCTCCTTAGGATCTTTGGGGAGTATGTTGTGAACCACGAAGTCGATGAAAGGAGTTCTCCAATCTTTATTGATAACATTAATTTTAGCAAAATTACTGAACTCGATGTTACGATTGTTTTCGGCACAAAATAATTCCCGATTAGAGATAACCACCACTTGTTGTCTTCTGATGGGAACGGGTAAGACTGCTACAAGATTGGCTAAGGCATCTGCTTCAGTATTGCAAGCTCGGCGTACATATTCAATAAAGAAAGCTTTGAATGATGTAGCCATGTTGATTGCTGCTTTAAAGTAAGGTACCAGATCTTGATGACGGACTTCATAAGTTCCTCTAACCTGGTTGACAACCAGCTTAGAGTTGCCGTAAACTTCAAGATATTAAATGTCCAATTGCTTGGCTAATTGAAGACCGATGAGTAGAGCATTGTATTCTGCTACATTATTGGAACAAGATTCATCTAGAGAATAAGCTCTTTGGATAGTTGATCCGTCAGGAGAAACGAGAACAACTCCAACTCCTGCTACAATAGTACCATTGGGTCCGATTCTGGATGCTCCGTCAAAGAATAGACGCCAGGTTGGAAATTCTTCAGAGATCATGTTGACTTCCAACGTCTCGTCTGGAATTTCATCGTAAAGTTTGGACGTCTCTGGAACAGGATGAGCTGCTAAGAAATCCGCCAGTGCTTGACCTTTGACAGACTTTTGAGGAACATACACCATGTCATATTGAGCTAGAAGAATGGCCCATGTAGCCAGCCGAGAATTGAGGATACTAGGCTTTTTCATCAGTACCCGAAGAGGATTGACTCAGGATATGACATGAATGGTTTGACCAATGATGTAATGCCTTGTCTTTTGAATGGCGAACATAAGGGCTATACATTCTTTTTCAACCGGACTATAACGGTGTTCAGCACCAATTATAGTACGACTGAGATAGTAGATGGCTTGTTTATGACCTTCTTTATTCTTTTGGGCGAGTAAAGCACCCAACGAATGATCCATAGCACAGACGTACATTAAGAATGGAATACCTGAGATTGGTGGTACCAAGACTGGTGGATTCATGAGATATCGTTTGATGTCGTCAAATGCTTGTTGACATTCTTCAGTCCAAATAAAAGATACACCCTTCTTCATTAGTTGAGTGAATAGTCTGCAGCGTCCAGACAAGTTTGAAATGAATCTCCTGATGTACGCAAGTCGACCTTGGAATCCTCGTAGCTCTTTTAGGTTGCGTGGAGGACGCATCTCTTGAATGGCTTTGATCTTCTCGGGATCCACGTGTATACTCTTAGAGGTAATGACGAAGTCGAAAAACTTGCCACTAGAGACACCCAAGAATGACTTGGTGGGATTCATCTTGAGCTGATGTTGACGCATGAGATTGAAGATTGTTCTCAAATCTTGGATATGATCTTCTTTCAGACGACTTTTAACAGCGATATCATCAACATAACATTCGACTGTTTTACGAAGATGTTCTCTAAAAATGGTACTCATGGCCCGTTGGTAAGTTATACCAGCATTCTTGAGACCAAATGGCATCACTGTGTAGCAATAGACTCCCCGAGGAGTGCGAAAAGATGTGTGTTTTTCATCTTCGGGATTCATCTTGATCTGATTGTATCCAGAGAATCCATCCATAAAAGATATTCGCTCGAATCCACAGGTATTGTCAATCATGACGTCCGTGATAGGGAGAGGAAATTCATCTTTCGGACATACTTTATTAAGATCCCGAAAGTCGATGCAGACTCGGACTTTGCCGGTTTTCTTCAGAACTGGGACGACATTGGCTACCCAATCAGGATGTTGTTCTTCTTGAATAAAGCCACAAGCGATAAGCTTCTTGACTTCATCATCGATTGCGTCCATCATTTCAGGCTTGAATCGCCGTTGCTGCTGTTTGACTGGTTTAGCATTAGGCAAATTGTTCAGTTTGTGAGTAGCAATTTTGGGATCTAAACCTGGCATGTCTTCGTAACTCCAAGCAAAGACGTCAATGTATTCTTTAATGAGAAGAATCAACTCTTGCTTATCTGCTTCTGGAAGATTCTTGCTAATAAAGATTGGACGAGGTGACTCGCTTTCTCCTACATCAACTTGAACTAGTTGATCTTCAGTAGGAGGTTCTCTTTGTTCAAATCGGAGTACCCACTGATTATCCATATGTTGAGCCCAAGGATCTGTTTCAGGATTTTCTTCAACGTCCTCATCGTAGCCTTCCGGAAGTTCAGCGGAGACCATATTAGAAGATACGATCACACGATGGACTTCACCGATGCTAGTGTCAGAATCCCATGGTCTGGAATCGGAAGAATTAGAACGTCCTTCACTATCAGAGTCGAAAATTGTTGGGGATAACATCGGAGGAGAAACATATCCGAGACCTCTTTTGGTCTTGCTATAGTATATATCAGATTTTCCTTTTGGAACAGCTGTACGAATGGGAGTTCGTCTACCCTTACCGTAGTTGAGGCCACTTTTAAAGTCATAACCCATCTTACGGATGATGTCTTTTGATTGTTGACTATAACAACAGAGTTGTAGATGTCCTGTATCGTTAAGCTTGCTATCATCCGTATAGCTGAATTGTTGTTCTGGTCCTTTACTAAAAAGTATTGGACTTTCGCCTTTCTTTCGAGTAGGGACAATACGGTAAGAGTCATCTGGATCTTCAAATGAGACTTCTGTCTGAAGAGATTGTACAACTCCTATTGTAAATGATTTGAAGCTATCTAACATATCCAAATAGCATTTAGTTTGATAAATAACATCAGTATACTAGAAAGTAGATGCTTTTTCATTAATTTGTACATCTGTATTTACAGCAGGACCTTAAGCCTTAATAGGCTTAGTCAGATTGATTACAAGAGGGGGAGAAGAAGAACGTGGAGGACGGTTGTTACGACGAAGGTCAATAACAAGTGGCTCAGAAGAGGTGAGCTCCCTTTTATCCTGATCGCCATCAACCGATTCTTTCTGAACTGGCAAGTGAATAGCCAATGGTTTAGAGGACTGAGGATGGGAAACACGTCCTTTAATAGGTATGATGAGAGTGTCATTGGGCACTGCTTTTTGGTCTTCTTCAGTATCCATGGCCAATACCACTTTCATAAATTCTTCTTTATACATACGAGCATCGTTGCAATACGCTTCGACGCCCTTGAAAGGATAAAGGTCTGCAACTTCTTTATGAACTTCTCCTTTGTCATCGACATATTTAAAGCATTGATGAAGAGTTGATGGAACAACATTATGTTCATGGAGGAATGGTCTTCCCAGAAGAGCATTGTAAGAACAACCATGATTATCGATAATATAGAAGGTTACCTTTGTACGAAGATTGCCTATTTGGAGTTTTAGGCAAATCTTACCCAAAGGTTCACTCCTTCCTTGGTTGAATCCCAAGATAGTGGTGATTGTGCTTGAAAGACTATGCACTGGTATCTTTAATGCGTCTAGCATTGTCTTTGGCATGATGCTGAGTGCAGACCCTGGATCTATCAGGATACGATCGACTTTCATCGAATCGACATACCCTGTATAGTAGAGAGGACGATCATGTCTATTATCCTCCAGCAGCATATCATCCTGAGTGAAAGTGATGTTTGGAATTAACTCTAATACGCTTTGACAATGACGACAAGAGACCGGTTCGACTTCCGACTTTTTGAGAAGAGTTAGGCAAGTTTCAGCCTGCATCAGGGCTTCACTTAGAGTTTCTCGAGTCTCTTTAGAAAGGCGCAAGAGCTCGAAGATTGATAGCCTAGCCGGTGTATTGGCTAGTTGAGCCAATATATCAAAGTTGTATGGCTTTTCAAGTCCTGTAGGAGATGATTTCTTCAAGGGTTTGTCAAAATGGACTTGTTGCTTGCCTTTGTCAACAACCACCGGCTTGGGAGGAATAGGTACTACAACTGGTGAAGATGTGGAAGGAATCTCTTCAGAGGAAGTAGATTGTACTGGAATAGGTTCAAAAGAAGAGGTAGGGTTCTCTTGAGCTTCAGAATGATCTTTCAAATAGGCTTTTCCTGATCTAGTGCCTAGCAGAATTTCTTTGTCAACTATGGGGTCCAAAGACACCATGTTGCAAGTCTTTGTCTTGCCTTTAGAACGACCTTTCTTCTTCGAAGAAGAGGGCACTTCGAATTCCGGGGCAAGATCGGGATGGATCCACATAATTTCTCCGTTGTCAAGAGACAAGGGGACAAGACCTTTATTTGGTGGAAGCGGGAGATTCTCAATCTCAAGAGTAGCTTTGGGAATAGGAATGACACCGTGTTGTACCATATGCGGAGGAAAGTCACCAAACTGGATTGAAACCATATTTGCAGTAACAGTCTTCTCATCTTGCTGCAGAGTGACGACACCAGCATTGACAAGCTCTTGAATTTTGCCTTTGAGCACGTAGCATGCTCGAGTAGGATGTCCAATGAACCTGTGGTAGACACAATATTTAGGATGATCTGTCTTAGCGACTTCATCAGGTTTCTTTGGGTCTGGGAGCTGAATCTTGTTGCTTTTGAGTAAACATTCAAAGATGCTTGCAGTGTCATTCTCGTCGAAGGAATATTCTACTTTCGGACGAGGTTTCCTCGGTGGAGGTGCAGAAGGTGTTGGAGTGGATGTAGGTGGAGCCACATTGACAGCCAAAGATTCTTTATTCTTGTTCAAATTGATGTTCAAAGTCTCTTTTGCTTTGCGGTTGTTCTGGCGGTTGCTACCACCTGATGTCTGGTGCTCATCTCGATCGGGGTTAGACATTTGTACTCCCAATTGCTTGAATTTTTTAGCACTCACTTCCGCAGCTTTGGCATTGACAATAAATGAAGGCCATTCTTGGAACTGGGTAGATCCTATCCACATGCTGATAATAGGCAAAAGATTTGCCTTACAAGTATCAATAGTGACAGCAGCTGGAGTTCCGGGAGGCATCTTCAAGGCTTCACGGCGGAGCCGTTCGATGAAACTTTCAGCAGTTTCATTGTGTTTCTGTTTGATTTTGTTGAGAGCCGACATAGTCATGTCGTTGAATCCTTCATAGAACCGTTCCAGGAAGATTTGCTTGAGACCTGAAAAGGAAGTGATACAACCATCGGGCAAACTTCTGTACCAGTCATATGCTACGCCGGCTAAACAACCGACGAACACTCTGGTAAGAAGAGCGTCATTTGGCTGGAGTTGAACGGTTATTACCTCAAAATGATTGATGAACTAACTAGGAAAAGTACTGCCATCAAACAAAGAGATCGTTGGGATCTTGTACTTCGGTGGGAACGGGACTTCTTTCCATTTAACTGGATAGGGCTGCTTGATCCCCAATCTTTGTAAGTTGTCTTTCTCTTTGAAAGCTTCGAACTGGGTTCGCAAGAGTTTGACAGCTTCATTGGCGTCTTCAAACGATGAAGAATGAGCAGGTTGAGTTAGAGTGGTAGGAGGAGGAACAGCATTGTAAGCACTACCCCAGCTCTTGATTGACTAGGTGTAGTTTGAACTTGTACTTGTACAAGAGGCATTTGAGGAGATACTACCCCCAGCCCAGTATGGACAGGTACCGAAGATGCTATAATTTCAGGACTCGTAGCAGGTACAGTGGGTGGTATAGCATATTGTGCCACAATGATAGAATGCATACTAGCAACAATTTCAGCCATAGTTTTTAGCTAGTCTTCTAGTGCAGCGATTCGCTGTTCTTGATTTGTAAAAATTGAAGCATCCGGATCTTCATTGACAACATAAGCTGTCACTTCTCTTGGTACAGTGGAAGACACTATCTGTTCAGAGCTTTCGCTGTATGCATCATAATCGGAGAAAGAGTCATCTCCTGACTGAGAAGTAGGAAGATAACCTGAAAGGTTTTGAGGAAGATTCCTTTGACCGATTGTATCTCGGCTTCGAGAACGGGTATGTCGAAACACTCCTTCAGAAGATTCTTGGAGTAATTCTAAATATTGTTGACTTGGTTTACGAGGTTTGCCATGCTTAGAGCACCTTCTACCCCCAGTGTCTCGGGAAGTCATGTTGATAGAAGCATACAAGACTTCATCTTCTTCTGACATAGCTTCAGATTTAACAAAAGTCAGGCGATCGAAGACAGATCGTTTTGTTGTTTGACAACAACATTGGATGATGACTTTGTGGTTACAATGATGATCAGATGGTTGAACTGAAGATGTTGAAACATTGTCTCATTTTTGTCTGAGATGTTCTCGGAGATTGGGAACAACAGCAGGACGAGGAAAACTCTGTGGGATCTGTTCTTTGATAATATTCGGAATATGATTCCGATTCTTCAAATGTTTAGTCCCTTGAGTGTACAAGGAAGTACTTACTTCATTGGCATAAGTGTCGGGATTTTTAACCCTGGAGATTTATTTTTGATGATGTTTGGTCGTCGGCATTGGCTGTTTGCGTTTTACCGAAGTGGGTCTGTTAAGATAAGTTCTAAGATCAGCAAATTCACTCCCAGGGGTTTCTGTTTGAGACACCAGTAATTTTCCCTGTCTGGATCGGGAAATCTTGAGAGTCGGGAGGTCCTAGAATTCTGCTACCGGGGTAGGCAGAATACCTTTTTGATCAGTACAAGTTCTCTTGTTATAAAGGAAAGAAGAATCCTTGTTTGAAAGAGTTCTAGTACTGATTGGTGCCGAGGCACGTTCAAATTGATCTTCTTCGGTAAAAACTGAAGAAGATTGAGAAAAGACCAAAGGGCCTTTTCCTTTGTTTTGTGAAGAAGGGTTAGCTAAAGAGCATTTACCTCTATTGTTTTCCAAGTCATGGGACAAGGAAGTTTGAGAAAAGACCAACGGGCATTTTCCTTTATTTTGAAGAGGAAGAGGAATAGCCAAAGGGCTACCCCCAGTGGATTGCTTCGTAGCAACAGGGTGTTTGAGAAGAGGAGCAAAGCCTTTCCCCTTGTTATGAGAAGAAGAAAGTTTAGCCAAAAGGCTGTCACTCTTAGATTGCGCAGGAGCAGTTTGCGCATAAATGGATGGCGCACTGGTTCCGTCCACAGAGACTGTGGTTTACGCATCAGGAGTTCTTGCTACAAAATGCTTAGGGTGGACTCTGGATACTGGAATATTGGTTTGCGCAGACAAATTGGCAGCCAATTGAGCCAGAGGCATAGGAGTATTGTACTTAGCCAAGGCAGTATATGAAGTCTTCTGTGTACAGGCAACAGCACATTGCGCAGCAGTAGTAAAGACAGATTGTGCAGCAGGCTTGATGACAGAAGCTTTGGACTGCGCAGCAGTCTTGCTGGCAGACTGCGCAGAAGTCTTGCTGGCAGCATTAATAGAATGCGCAGCAGCCTTTGGGATCCATACTGGGCACAATTTGCTTGTGGCAGCAGTGGTTGCAGTGCGAGGAGTGGTCTTGGAATTGATCATAGACTCGTAGGTGTAGAAGCATGGAAATTATCAGAATGATGATCTATGCGGCTCAGAACAGGAGAACCCCATGCGGCTCATACAGGAGCAGTCCCATACGGTTCAGAAAGACTCTTAGTCTCATACGACTCGGGACAGGAGAGTCCATGCGGCTTACATAGGGACAGTCCTATGCGGTTCAAAGAGTCCCCCGGCCGCATGCGGTTCAGAAGTACATGTGGCTCACATTCGACCAACAGAGATATACGGCTCGATCAACGCCACGTGTCCCCATGGGACCCCTTCACACAGTTGGCCATCGAGTAATGGCCCTATTCAATGCCCTGCCATGATTTGACAGCTGACGGTTCTGACATGAAGTGTCATAATGGTCCTGTCATAATGACAGACTCTTTAGGAATAGGAGAAAATCTCTGACACGATCCAAGATTGACACGTGGCTACCCCCATGCGGCTCCAGTGAAGAACAGCTTCATGCAGCTGGCGAGAATTACCTTCCTGCGGCTCACCAAGAAGCCATCCTTTGCGGCTCGCAAGTATTATACCTATACGGCTCACCGAAAAACTATCCCATGCGGCTCGCAACTACTATACCTATGCGGCTCACTGAGACGCTGTCTCATGCGGTTCAAGGATATCATGCGGCTCTGGCAGAGTCCATCATTAAGACACGTAGCAGAGATTCAATTGCCCCCACGACTTGACAGCTGGTAGCAAGGATGATTATGAGATGCAAATCAATCAGAGATTTACCAGATCCCAATGACCATATTTAACATTATCCTCATAATTAATGAGATCAGGTCATATCATTCATGATCAAGCCAATGGGACACGTGGAGAGAGATCCAAGCTTGACACAACCAATCATGAAGATTTAAAGCAATCAGCATTAATCATTCACAGGATTCAATACTATCCCCATTTATGGCCCAGATCCTTCACGCCCTAAACTAAGGGTCCAGATTGATTATACATCAGGCTGCCACCACTTTGAGAATGGGTAATCATCCAAACCCTAATGATGCCTCCACTATTATAAATAGCAAGGTGCCATTCCCTTGTAAAAAGATACGCTATCAGAGAGAAAAATACACAGGAAGAGAGAGAAGCCAGAAGAGTAATAGAGGGAGAGCAAGAAGAGCATTTCTTCAGCAACGCCAATCATCTCTTCACAGGAGCCAAGGCTGCATACCGATCGTCCAAGGAGTAAGGCAGGGCTGCCGTCGCCTTTCCGAGCCTCTATCGTCACCCCCAGAATCTAAAATAAATAATTGTACTTAGACTGCTGTACCTAGGTTTTCGTCCCTAGGCTTTCTTTGTACAAGCGAGTTTGTAACGTGAAGTAAAAGTCCGGTCCTCCGATAATTGTTCTGTTCTTTTATATTTCATGGCAAACACGATGGCGACTCTGCTGGGGACAAACTTCTCCATGGCTGAGGAGTTGGTGACGCAATCGGATGCAGCCAAGCTTGGCTCCAAGCAACAGAAGATGGTCGCCCGGTTCGACCAACAGGCGTTCGAAGAAATGCTCTCCGACAAAAATGCTGGCCCGATCCAGAAGCGAGCCCGCACAAAGAAGGCCCGCAAGGAGTGGAGACCCCGATCCTTTGTTCCTACTAAAGCTCTTGCAGAAATACCCTCCGTTGCTCAAAACGGCGGAGAAGACTCTCCCGCGGCCCCACTTCAGATCATAGACGACTCTGATGTCCCCAAGTCCGACAGAAGAAAACACTATGATGCTGGACTTGCAGGGGCAAAGAGGAACTCTATGCGATCCAAGCCGCATAAAGGTACTAGCCGCAGGGAGAAAGTTCATGCGGCTACATCCGCCGGCCGCATAAAGAAAACCCATGCGGCCACATCTGTCATCCGCATAGCTTATGCGGTTACAACTGCCAACCACATGAATGAAACCCATGCGGCTAAGAAAGTCAATCGTTTGCAGAGAACCCATGCGGCCACAATTGCCAACCGCATGCGGCCAGCCTGCACGATCGTGACTCCTAGCCGCATAAAAACAATTCATCCGACAGCAAAAGACAACCGCATGCAGAAAGCCTGCATGGTACCCAACTCTAGCCGCATAGCGTCCATTCCACGCTTCTCTCGATCAGTCTTCGACCGTCTCTCATGCGGTCCTGACCCTGATGGTTCTCTGGATGATGAGCCAGACTCTGTGGTATTCAACTTGGACTCCTCCTATTACGTACCCGCAAGTGCTAAAAGGAGAAAGTCTAGGGCAGCGCGGGCTCATCAAGCCCAGTCAGCTGTCCCAACCTCTGACTATCGGGGCGTCCCGTTGATTATCATACGGGCCTCTGATGGGAAGTTGTATACAACCGCTCGAGTCCAGCCCCCGACGGCAAACGGACAGAGTGGTTCCTCTGACCTGCGTGAGGCGATCCTCCACAAGCGCAAGGAAAGAGAAGGAGCCTCGGCGTGCAAAGAGTCCTCGCTTGGACATCACTACACCCAAATCATCGTCAACTGCTGTTGCAACAACACGGCAGCAATGGAAGACCGGCCGTCCGTCTTCCAAAGACTACAGCATCCGAGTTCAGAAGACGAGGCACCTCCTGTTGTCTCCTACAATTCCGCTCAGAAAGTCCCCGCCAAGGGGAGAGGGAAGAAGACAAGCATCTCCAGCCCCAAAATATCAACCACTACAGCTAAGAAACTGTCGTCTAAACGGTTGTCCTCCACCGGAGTATTCCAACACACCCGTTCAAAGACGAAATCTGCCGCAATAGGAAATTTATCACCCACATCGCTGGGAGTTGTGGGAACTGGGGGTAGCACTCCTCCGAACATCCGCAATAATCCGATGTTTCAAGGAGCCGAGCCCGGACAAATAACTCTCCCATCAGGTACAACAGACGCTGATGTCCCCGAGGACATCCATGACTCTCAAGACGAAGCAAGCTCTGAGGCTGGGGATACCGTCCCCTCCGAGTCCGAGCCCGAAGAGAACATTCCCACATATCCCGATGACTTCTCGGTGCATGGGTACGACTCGGAGGGCACATCCTCCACCATTCCTTCCATCACTCCTCATGTAAGAACGGTGTTCATGACAGACAGCAATCAAGGTGGTTCCAGTGATCGCCAGCGCATCGACAATCTCGAAGCCATATTACTTGCTTTGGTCAAGTCCGTAGACGAGATTAAAGCGGCCCTGCCAACTCTGGAAGGAGGAACGCCTGGCCAAACGAACGCGGGTCCCGCGGTCAATGCGGATTCGAATTCGGCGGCACCGAACCCGGGTAACAATCCTCCCGAAATAACAGCCCCTACCGCGACAGATGAGGCCCGAGAAGTAAGAAGAGAGGTCCAGGAGCTCCGAGCCATGTTCCATGCCCGAGAAAACACTCAAGACCTCAGAATACGGTAACCATACCCCGCCGAATGGAGGGATGTTCCATTCCCGCCAAGATATAAGCCGTTCAATATCAACCCGTATGATGGCAAGACCTCAGCAAGCCGGTACATCACGTACTTCGAGGTCACCACCGACCATCTGCCCTACGATGATGCTATCCTCATGCGATTATTCATTAGGGCATTGGAAGGAGTCGCTTTCGACTGGTATCGCAATCTGCCGGACAACTGCATCCATTCTTTCGCCGGCTTCAAGCGCCTGTTCTTAGAACGATTCTACGAAGTAGGGCAGGACGTCACTATGTCCACTCTCATGGACGTCGTCCAAGGGGAAAAGGAGTTGACAAGGAACTACATTGAGCGGTTCCGCCAAACCGCCATGAAGCTGCCCTCCGGAAATCCAGATTCCTCTTTGATTGAAATTTGCCAAAAGAGACTGCTTCCAACGATCAGTCTCTGGATGGGCGAGAGTCAATTCAAGGGCTGTAAGGCATTTATCATCAGTACCACAAGTGTCGAAGAACGACTGAAGAAGGCTCGCCAACTGGGATTGCACATCTCAGAAGGAGAAAGCAAGGGCAAGCGTCCCAACAACGATAATGGGGGTAACCCCTCCAACAATCGGGACAGCAAGGGAAAGCAGGCTATGGTGGCCGATACAGCACAAAAACTTGAGCCGAAGCCCGTAGACAAACAATGGCTGCAAATCACTTACTCCTTCGAAGACAGTCACGTCAAGCCCATCTTGGACATGCTCATACAAGGGGACAGAATTCAGCTTCCTCCACCAAGACGGGAACCACGGCCGGCAGAGATGGAGAATCCAAAGTACTGCCATTATCATCGCTATGTTCATCATGCTACACACGATTGCTACCAGCTGAAACGGTACATCCAGAACCTCATCGATTCGAACGCTCTGGCCATCGATTTCGAAGAGGTAACTGTGGCGGCCAATATGGTGTCCGTATAATTCGGCAGCTTCCCTCCGACGGAGACTCAAGACGGGGTAATACCCGTCCTTCTAGCGACAATGGAGATTACCAATCTTCTACCTCCCCGAGATCAGGCTGTCGGTCTAGTATCCCTCACCACATCACGAGGGGAGGTCATATGGATCCATCCAGACTTGGTGTCAGAAGTGACTCGGCCCACACCATCTTCCACCGACAAAAAGAAAAGTGGAAAAGTCAAGATCTGCCACACAATCTCGGTAGACAACGAGGAAGCTACAGCCGTCGTCACGCGGTCCGGAGCGCAATCCCAACCTGTGGTTGACAATCCAGCCAAAAATCATCAACCCACTACAATTGATGCTCCGGGACCGGCTCAGCCTTCGACGACCGACAAGCCTAGGCCGAGGGAGACTCGCTTCGACAAATCTCTCCGAAAAGAGGCAGCCCAAGGGCTAGAGAGGCCCTACAATTTTGACATCTTAGCGCAATTGGCTAACACACCGGCCAAGTTGTCACTGTACGAACTCCTAAGGCTCTCCAAGGACGTTCGTATTGCATTAAGCGAAGCACTCCAAAATGCCGATGCCTATCTGGCTCAATCCAACCTCACCGGGGAGGACTCACCCGTGGATCTCCAAGACAGTGCCTGCACGGGAGCAATGTCCAACATTGTCTTCACTCCGCAGGACATGCTCATCAAAACCAACCTACATGATCGCCCGCTATACTACACGAGATACATCGGCGACGTGAAGGTGGATCGGATGCACATTGATCCTGGCTCTTCCATAAGCATCATCCCGAAGGGTCTGCTATATCATCTCCGTATCCCAATGCATCGTCTGACACATATAAGCACCGCCATCAGCGGTTTCAATTCGGACAGGAGCTACCCTATTGGGAAGATTCGTCTGAAGTGTCAGATTGGCGATCTCCAATCCGAAGTCACCTACTACGTCATAGATGCAGACACTTCTTACAACATCCTCTTGGGGCGCCCATGGATACACGATTATATGATCGTGCCTTCCATGCTACACCAGTGCTTCAAATATGTCGACAAATACGGCTTCGTAAAGACGGAATTTGCTGACATCGATCCCTTCAAAGGGGTCGAATCTTACTACTCGGACTCCTGCCTATACGAAAAGTCGAAGAGGCACCTTGATGAAGGAAATAAACAAGCTGGTACCGAAACGGATACGGGATCAGAAGGACCTCTGACGATCCACCTCCAAGCTGGCAAACCGGGCAAGTCCGTACCCCTTACTGCCACTCTGCGGAAGGACGCGATCAGCCTCTCGACGCAAGAGGAGCAAATAACAATTCGGCTGCCAAGGTCCGGCCAAGTGCCGAGACCCACGACGGGGCCACTGACAATCAGACTGTCGAGAGTCAGTCAACCCCAAACGGAGAAGCTCAATCCCTCCGATAGGCCACTGACGATACGCCTTCCCAAGAAGGGTCGTCACCCCGATGCAAGGTCTGACACTTCTAGCGAACCAGCCACTCCTCGCTCCACGTCAAGTGCCAAACTAGGGGTCGCTAGTCTGCCAACAACTCCACGCTCTGCTCCCTCAGCTGAACCTCTGAAAATCAAGCTGTCCAGGGCGTCCTCTCAGTCTTCATTCACACGGGGGGTAGCCGAAGAGGAACCAGAGTTAGCCAAGTATGTGGCTGCCTACACTGATGTTCCCTCCGCTGATGATGTAATCCCCCTAGAAAAGATACCTTACTTCATCAATAAAGGGTTATCTTTGAACTACACCGAGCTTAATAAGCTATGTACAATGTATGCTATGGAACACGGTATAGGCACTCACCTACACACACAGGTGACAAATGTGTACACCGTAATCCAGCTTACTCTAGCAGAAGACGCTTACCGAATAATCGAAAGAGGGGATCATCCGATCATCTTCGGCCGAACGAACAACCCGCATCCCTTTACCTTAAAGGAAGCCGACCTCGGGTCAGATACCGGAAGACTGCCTCTGTATCTCTATAGCCCCCAATCCAAATATCTCATGCAGAAACAGGGGTATGATCTGGAGACGACGCCAGGTTTGAACTACGGCACTGGACGACGATTGCCTTTGAAGCCGCCGGTCCCAGGGGGCAAACCACGAGACTACTATAGCAAAACTCGATACGAGTTAGGGTATGTAACGCCTACTACGACTCCTGAGAGTTCAGATGAAGAATGCGACTGGCAGTCACATTCAACCGGATCACCAACTTCCGACTCGGATACCAGCATCGGAGATGTGTTTAGACAAGTCATGTCAGTCAAATGGCATTCGCCGACGCTTACGAGGAAGACGAAGACATCCTCGAGATCCTCGAGCTAGAGCCATGGGCCCAGCAATTGGATGCACAATGGAAAAAGCAGTTTGAACTGAGAGAACCTCCTACTGAAGATGAGGTTATACAAGTTGACCTCGGCAGCGAATCTTCTCCAAAACTGATTTTTGTCAGTAAAAGCCTAACAGACAAAGAACGGGAGTCGCTGCTAGAACTTGTCAGAGAGTACATTGATGTGTTCGCCTGGAGCTATGAAGACATGCCAGGGTTAAATCCCGACATTGCTCTTCACAAACTCAACATTCGGCCGGATGCGAAGCCAGTCAAGCAACAACAGCGACGCTTCCGCCCAGGCATCATGGACGCAATCAAAGCCGAAGTCAACAAACTGATAGCCAGCGGCTTCATCCGTGAGGAACAATATCCCGACTAGGTCGCCAATATAGTACCCGTCCTCAAGAAGAATGGAAAGATTCGAATCTGCATCGACTTCCGCAACCTGAACGAGGCGTGCCCCAAAGATGAATTCCCCCTTCCTATCACAGACATCATGATCGACAATACCTGCAGCTTCGAACGTATGTCATTCATGGATGGCTTCTCGGGGTACAACCAAATCAAAATGTCTCATGATGACGAAAAGCATACATCATTCCGAACGCCAATTGGCACGTACTGCTACACAGTCATGCCTTTCGGCTTGAAGAATGCCGGCGCCACATATCAAAGAGCCATGAGCATCATCTTTAGAGACCACTTACGCAAGACAGTGGAGTGCTATGTTGACGATATAGCCGTTAAGAGTCGCTGCAAGGGAGACCATCTGCAGGATCTAAAGACGGTATTCGACCTAATGTAAGCGCACAATCTAGAAATGAACCCTACGAAGTCCTTTCTGGGCGTATCCAGCGGGAAGTTCTTGGTCTTCATCATCACGGCACAAGGTATCCATGTAGACCCTGAGAAGACGAAAGCAATCATGGAGATGGGTCCCCCGAGAAATCTCCGCGAACTCAGAGGCCTCCAAGGGAGGCTAGCTTACATCAGGAGGTTCATTTCCAACCTCTCCGGGCGATGCCGACCGTTCACACACCTCATGAAGAAAGGAGTCTCATTCGTATGGGACGAGGAACGCCAGCGTGCTTTCGACAGCATCAAAGAATATTTGTCAAATCCTCCAGTCTTGATGGCCCGGTTCCTGGAAAACCATTCTTGCTCTATGTACGAGCAATAGAACACTCCCTCAGGGCTCTGCTGGCACAGAACAACGATGCAGGCCATGAGCAGGCCATATATTACCTCAGTCGAATGATGATTGGGCCAGAGCACCGATACACCGCTGTGGAGAAGGAATGCCTCGCCCTGGTGTTCGCCATTCAGAAAATGCGACACTATGTCACCGGACAAACGATACATGTGATCTCACGAGTCAACCCTCTCAGGATCCTCATGACTAAACCAGGGGCACTCAGCTCTCGCCTCGCTATATGGGCAATACTGCTATCCCCTTATCATATGATCTTCGTCCCCCAAAAGGCAGTCAAAGGTCAAGCCCTGGCAGACTTCTTAGCAGCCCACCCTGGCTCGGAGTCCTCCAGGATATATGAAGAGATTCCAGATGAGGTCGCCGACTAGCATGCAACCTCTCACGAGGCTATATAGCGAATGTTCTTCGACGGTGCTTCGAGGACCGGTCCTAGAGGCAATATAGTCGTCGGAGTCGGGGTAGTGCTGATCTCCCCTTCCGGATTGGTGATTAACCGCGCTTATTCCCTCACCGAACCCTGCTCTAATAATATGGCCGAGTACAACGCTCTGGTCATTGGCCTCCAACTTGCAAGAGAGCTGGGGGTAGAATACCTTGAAGCATACGGCGATTCCCAGCTAATCGTCAATCAGATCCGGGGCTCATACGAAGTCCGCCCCGAAGACATGATCCCTTATCACCAAATAGCGATTGACATCATCTCATCGTTCGAGGGGTTCTTCATCGAACATGTCCCCAGACTCCAAAATATCAAAGATGATGCCTTAGCTGGTCTTGCCGCTTCCCTAGCAGTTCCGAACTATGATCGCCAATCAGTGGACATGATAGGCCACGAACTGGTCTGTCCCAAGAATAATGTGTAATTCGTGGCGAGTTATTCCGCACAGACGATCGATGATGCCCCAGATTGGAGACAACCATTCATCGACTTCGTCGTCTACGACATCCTGCCCGAGAACCCAAAGGAAGCCACCTTCAGTAGACGGCGTTCTCTCAGATTCTTCTACGATACAGAGACGAAAATGCTGTATCACCGCTCTTACGACGGATTACTACTTCGGTGTCTGTCAAATGCAGAAGCCAAAGAAGTCGTACGAGAAGCTCATGACGGTGTCTGCGAGGCCCACCAGCCCGGCCCAAAACTGCAAGACCGCCTTCGCCGAATGGGCTACTATTGGCCCACAATGGTGGCAGATACGATAGATTATGCTAGAAAATGCAAAGCCTGCCAAGTCCACGCAGACTTCATTCACCAACCATCCGAGTTTCTACATCCGACAGTGGCGTCCTGGCCATTCGAAGCATGGGGAATGGATATCATTGGTCCAATCACCCCACCTTCCTCCCGAGGACATCGCTTCATACTTGCAATCACTGATTACTTTTCCAAATGGACGGAAGCTGTCCCACTCGCAGAAGTTAAAACCTCGAACGTGATCAGCTTCCTTAAGCATCACGTCATCTACCGCTTCGGACTGCCCCAAAGGATCATCCATGATAATGGTCCGCAGTTTGCAAGCCACGCATTCTATCGGTTTTGCGATAAGCACCGTATTCAGAATGTCGCTTCGACACCATACAACCCGACAGCAAACGGGTTGGCAGAGGCATTCAACAAAACAATCATCAAACTCCTCAAGAAGTTTGTCTCCTCCAACAAACGCGACTGGAACGAGAAGCTCGGCGAATGCTTATGGGCTCATCGTACCACAGTTCGAACAGCCACCGGGAATACACCATTCTTCCTGGTGTACGGGAGTGAGGCAGTCCTCCCATTGGAGACTCAGATCCCCTCACTACGTGTCGCCCTCACACATCAATTGATGACAGACGAAAACCACCATCGTCGGCTACAGGAATTAGAGGCACTAGATGAAAAGTGCCTCTTGGCTCAGCAACGAATTGAGCTATACCAAGCACGCATCTCTGGAGCCTTCAACAAGAAGTTCAAAATCAGAATATTCCAGGTGGGCGATCTCATCCTGGCAGTCCGGAGGCCGATGGTCATGACTCACAAGACCGCCGGTAAATTCCAGCCAAAGTGGGAAGGCCCATTTATCATTGAGACAGTATTCTCTAACGGTGCTTACCGCCTCGCAAAACAAAATGGAGACTTGCTCATGTTGCCCGTCAACGACAAGTTCCTGAAGAAATATTATGTCTAAATGATATTCTCTTCAGCTCATCGAGTCATGTACCCGCTGGTACCACTGAACTCACATCCACAACATTTCAGAGTATCGAGTCATGTACCCGCTGGTGCCGCTGAACTCACACTTCCTCAATATTCTAAATTACCGAGTTATGTACCCGCTGGTGCCTCTGAACTCACATTCCGGTCACTCTTTCAGATAGTAAGTCACGTATGATTATACCTCTGAACTTTCTTCTTGGAAGAGATCCTCCGTCATGATCCACTACCTGCGCTCCCAGTGCACAAAAAGGGTAATCGATCCACAAATTTTCGAAACGGCCATGTCCTCATTACCTCTGAGTCGTTTTCACTTCCAACAAAACAAACCGCCCCATCGCATAGAACTTCCACGTTCTCCTACCTCTGAGTCGTTCTATGTACCCCCTCTTCATTGAGCCCACTCCTGCCATGTCCTCATTACCTCTGAGTGGGAAGGCTCCGTCGAAGAAACCTTCATGCTTGCCATGTCCACATTACCTCTGAACAAGTATGTCGGTCTCCTTTCAACCTATTATCTGTACCCACAATCGAAGTATGACAAGGATAATAGGTCCACAAATGTCCTCTGTTGACCATAAACGTCCTCTGTTGACCACAAACGTCCTCTGTTGACCACAAACGTCCTCTGTTGACCACAAATGTCCTATGTTGACCACAAATGTCCGCTATTGACCACGAATATCTTCTGTGAAGTCTCCCCTGCCATGTTCTCATTACCTCTGAGCAGGAAGATTCCACAGTAAAACCCTCATGCTTGCCATGTCCTCATAACCTCTGAGCAAATATGTTGGTTTCCTTTCATCCCATTATCCGTATCCTGAACCAGGGTACGCCAAAGATAATAGGCCTACAAATATCCCTTGCTAAGCTTCTCACCATGCCCCGGGAGCCCAGCTGCTCTACGGCATTCTTTTTCCCAATACCGAGAACACCCATGACCACTTTGCCATGGCTGTTCTGGACATCCTGACCAAACTTGTTATCCGTACCTAAAACCAAGGTACGCCTAGGGTAACAGGTCCATAAATAATCCCCCAGCAAGTCCAGTTCCACGAACACCGCAAGTACAAGAAAGAGAAGGTGAGTTAAAACATGCTCATTTATTCAAAATTCAAAGTGCTACATTATTTGGGATCACATCCCTTACAAAAAAGAAAAGAAAAAAAAGAGAAGCAAAAGAAAACAGAAAGCTGATCTCTGCTCCGGGGCACACAACGCCCTGAGACGGTCCGTCAGCAAAGCAACCGACTGCTCAAACCTCTGGGTAGCTCGACGCTCCGCCTCTTGGGTCAGCACCGCCTCGTCCTCCAGTTGAGCATGGGCTTGCCAGTTATCTTCGAATCTCTTAAAGGCCCGCTCCAGGTTAGCAGAAGATCGGGAAACCTTCTCGGCCTTCCGAACGATTGACTCCTGTTCCGTCTGAGGAGCCTTCAGCTCTGACTCTAAGAAGGCCAACTCCTTCTGGAGTGTGAGAATCCGCTCCTTCGTATCAGCGATCCCACGAGAAGCAGACTCTTCCCGAGCCCGACAAGCCTGACTTCGACGACCCAGCCTGTCGTACGAAGCGGAGAACTTGTCAAGGTCTCCCTGTACAACTGGCCCGGCAGTATCTCGAGCAAGCTTGATCCTATCCCGAGCAGCAATGAGGAAGCCCCGCTCCCGTTCATTCACAGTAGGCAAACCCGCCTGCCGTATCGCCAGCAATTGGGTCACAAGCTGATCAGCCTCTGCCAATTTAGGCTCCAGGAGTGCAGCCAACCCCACCCCGCCAAGAAGAGACTTCAAAGTTGCAACCTGACCCCAAGCACACCGGAGAGATAGAGAGAAAGGGGTCCCCCGTTCTACAGCAGCGCCTACGCCCCTTTTTAAGTGGCGATAGAAACTGTCGACCACATCCTGCGTCACCTCGTCCAGAGCCTCCGAGGAAGCCGGTGTCAACGGGAGTGTGGCTGGCAGCGCTGAAGAAGACACAACAGAATCTGCCGCTCCTGCCACAAGAGAAACAAACTCTGCACGGAAGGACGTATGAACAGCGGCCAACTCCTCCTCAGCGGCCCGCAGAACTTGAATGCTCGGAAGGGTCGAGAGGTCAATCTCCGGAGCCGTATGATCAGCAGAGGATGAGGTGGAAACCATCGCCAGCTCCATTCCCATCTGCCCGGGGCTGGCGGGAGGCCCTTCGACATGAGACGGCAAAGGAGAGAAAACGCTCCTTTCTTCCAGATCACGGCAGGCCGAGCCTTCCCCAAGAACATCCGCGGTAGGAAGTAAAGGGTCAGGACCTACAGGGCCAAGGCAACCATGAATCGATTTGACCCGGAGGATATATTGATAGAGCAAATAAGCCCCCTCACTAGTCAATATTTGGCTTATCTTACCAGTGGAGGAGTGTGGAGGCTGAGGTTCGCCTACAGCCACCGCAGCCTCTTCACCAACAGCCTCTGAGTCAGGTATAATAGACTCCTCCGCCCTTGCATCCTCGGGAGGGGATGTACCGAGATCGGCGTCGCCTTGCTGAAGTTCAGCGATCTCGGAGACGGGCCCAAGGAAACCTTCGTCACCCCGGGCCGAGGCCTCAGCAACCTGGGATCTTCCAGCCGCCGCTGAGAGAGCCCCCGCAGAAAGGACCGCGGCACACATGTCGCTAATCAAAGCAGCAAGGGCCGGATCAACTCCAGGGGCAGTAGACGGTTCAGGAGAGGCCGGTTCATCAGACGCCTACAAAGAAAAGTGATTAAGTCATATCTCCGAGAGAAAAGAAAACTACAACAAAGAGATGGCTCCGACTTGGTCTTACCTCCGGAACAGCGTCTGTACCTTCACCCCTCTCGGTAATAAGTAATCCACGAGACCTAACGGCATCTCTCTTCACGAAAAAGGTTACTCTGCTGTCAGAAGACTCGTGTCTGACTCGTTTACGTGAGGGACCAGACACAGCTGGAGGCTGTTCTTTCCTCACTACTTCCTCTTGTGTAGTAAGCAACGGATCTTCCGCCAGTTCATCGGGTGTGGGAAGCGGTTGATCCGTTACTTCTTCACCCCCACCAGAAAGGGAGTCTTCGCTATCATGATCATCCTCCTCCTCAGTCGACCCGGAAGGTTCTGATTCAGGGAGGGGAGTCTAGAGCGCTAGTTGCTTTCTAGCCTTAGCCCCCTTGGGCTTCTCCTCTAAACCGGTACCCACGATGAAACTGGTACTCGGATCAAAATTAACAGGAGGCTTGTTCGCCATAACATGATACAAAGCAGCCACGTACAAAATTTCCCTCGGCGCCTTAGCATCGGGGACCGAGAAGCTGGCCCGAGTATGATAAGCGTCATAATAATTCTACGCCCTGACACCATCAAGAACGCTACCTTTAAAGCCCAAACAAGGGTTGGGACAATCAAGGAATAATTGGCTATAACCAAATTGACGGGAAAACCTACTAAGTAGGTAAGGCTCCAAGTACACATTATCGCGGTTGCGATAAACCAGATGTGCGGGGCGGATGTTGCGCAACCAGGTGAGCATATTCGGAGACAAAAAGTGAGAAGGTCCGTTACTATCAAGGTATACCTTCCTCACTTCCTCATCATAAAAATGAGGAACAGACACAAAAAAGTCACACCCATCCACCCTCACCAGCGCCCTCCGACAAGCTGGCATAGTGTTGTATTTCCAAGACCGGCAATGGCATTTGAAAAGGAAAGCGTCTTCATCTGTAGCATCTTTCGCTATCCCAGGTCCCATCAAAGACTTGTAGTGCATCGCCAACCACCCCATCAAATAGTGGAAAGGTAGTTCTACGCGCTCAAAATCCAACGTCTTCTTGTGCGCAATAACCTTGGACGAGAATGTTCGAAGACCATGGTGTATGCTACACACCATCGCAGGAAGAAGGGCCAGTCTAACTCCAAATACCAGTTTAACAGCAGGAAGAATGAAGTGGCGACCGATCCTCTCGATAGAACCTGTTCCTTCCGAGACTACGCAGTTCCGTAGCCATATCATTAAAAATCCAGCCAGGAGCGCCTTCTCTGACATTTGTGTGGTTCCATAGTAAAAATAGCTAAGAGAGTCAGTTTGACTCCCGAATATGTCGCTCTTGGACCGCGACTTCTTAACGCTTGACATCAGGTCCTTTATCTCTCCATGCGTTCGAGGGGTTCGAGGAGTAACTTTGCCAGAAGGGTCAACTTTAAAAAGATAATTAACCCAGGATGTGGTGTGGGGAGCGGTCCCTTCTGAGCTATCCACCATTTTTATAGCCATCTGGTGACAAGCACTATGGTGGCACAGCAACTCCTGATACACCGCAACAAAACCTGGGAGTCGTCGGTTCAAGTCCTCGAACTCCTCATTCGATGGGGTATACACCTCAAAAGGCTCGTTCCCCTACGGAAGTTTGGAGACAGTATACATCTCATGCAGAGCAAGCCCCAACTCTCCTTCGGACGCAAAGAAAGTCCCCGTTCGCCGATTATACATCTCCAAGAGCGCCACGAACAATGGTTTATTGATAGGAAGCCCGTGACAAGTGCTCCGAATGGCATGATAAAGTCCCACCTCCCGCAGGAATGTTCCGTAGGTCTGCAGAACCCAAGTAGTCAACTGGGCCCACGTAGAGGTGGGATTTACCCAGTTCAGCAATGCCAGCCTACCAACAGGATAAGATTTTTTGCGAGCAAGTCGATTCAGGAATGTATCAGCTTGAGTGAGTGTGAAGTTGGGACCGTATACGTTCATGAAAGAGCCTGGGGCCAGACCCATCATATACCGGAGGACGGAATCCTTACCCGCGTATGCTGACCGCATGTTCGGATTATAATGGATGTTTGCCATCAACATCCCTGATTGGGTAGGAGTTAAGTTACATACCATCTTCCTGTCCAGCAACACCATATTGAACCACGACAAAGGATAATGACGTTCCATGAGAGGAATATGGATCGCCACCCCATCCGAAGAAAAATCCCAGTTCTCGGAAATCTCTAATACTCGGGGATTCTTTATGATTAAAGCATCTCCAAAGAGGAATGAAGGCTTCAGGTACAATCCATCCAGCTTCCCAGTATTCATCATGGAACGGAGGTAATGGAGGGTCTGATTCTCGATGGCGTTCAACCTCTCCGAAGGCTCATCAGCAGGGAATTGATTCAATACATGCTTAATTAAGTCGTCAAGACGCACGCCCATGGTGAATTGATTTGAGCCCACTATAAGTTCCCCCGCAGGATTTACTGGCAGATTCACTGAAGAAAAACAAAAGAAACAAGTCAAAAAGATAGCTGAAACACAAACTACGTAATACTTATGTGGCTTAGCTCAGTATAGCCTCATGCGGCTCAGTTTGAAAGAGTTCATACGGGCCAGTCCAAATGAGCTTATGCGGTTCGGTTAGAAATGAGCATATGCGGTTCAGTTCGGATGAGCCCATGCGGGTCAGTCCGAATGAGCTTATGCTGTTCGGTTCGAAAGGAGCATATGCGGTTCAGTTCGGATGAGCCCATGAGGTTCAGTGCGGATGAGCTTATACGGTTTAGTTCAAATGATCCTATGCGGTTCAGTCCGAAATAGGCTTATGCGGCTCAGTTGGAAAAAGCTCATGCGGTCCAGTACAAATGAGCTTATGCGGCCCTGAGGATGAAGTAGTTATGCGGCTGCAAACAACAACTTTTATGCGGCTCTGGCCTGGGTCATATCCCATGCGGCTCGAACATGAGTCGGACACACAGCATACTTGGAAATACAGGCTCGTGCATAAAATATGCGGCATAGCCGTGACAGTTCATGTTGATGGTCCTACCAGCAATAGACGGGTGAACGTCGGGGTAAAAAACAGGCACGTTAGCCGGCGAAGGAGCCGCCACGTTCGCCGCCGTCGATGAAGACGCGGGCTTCTTGCCCTTCGCTGCCGCAGACGACGACGCGGCCTTCTTGCCCGTAGCAGCGGTAGTCTTCTTGGGAGCCATTGGCAATCGTTGATGGGAGAAGACGAAGAGAAAGTCGGCAACAAGGAGTTCGAGCAAAAGAGAGAAGGTAAAGAAACCCTCAAAGAATAAAATTACTCCTATTTATAGGCGAAGGAGGCTCGAAAAATCAAATAAACGCCTCGATCCACGTGCCGCCCAAAAGAATAAAGAAAAAAAACTGCTTCGGTCAAAACAAAACTGACCCTTGGGATCCTCCCCCAAGAGGCGGCGTTAATTCAAAAAATAAATCAAGGGCATTTAATGCAGAAGATTTGCACACGTGGTTAGGACAGGTGGCAAAAAGTCTATGCGGCCTAACAGCTCATGCGGCTAGATAAATCTATGCGACTGAATCATCTATGCGGTCAACAAAGGCCATGCTTCTTATTCAAAGTATTTCAATTTTGCAAATTGAAAACTTTGAAGGGGGTCTTGTAGAAGCATGGAAATTATCAGAATGATGATCTATGCGGCTCAGAACAGGAGAACCCCATGCGGCTCATACAGGAGCAGTCCCATGCGGTTCAGAGAGACTCTTAGTCTCATGCAGCTCGGGACAGAAGAGTCCATGCGGCTTACATAGGGACAGTTCTATGCGGTTCAAAGAGTCCTCCAGCCGCATGCGGTTCAGAAGTACATACGGCTCACATCGACCAACAGAGATATGCGGCTCGATCAACGCCACGTGTCTCCATGGGACCCCTTTACACAGCTGGCCATCGAGTAATGGCCCTATTCAATACCCTGCCAAGATTTGACAGCTGACGGCTCTGACATGAAGTGTCATAATGGTCCTGTCATAATGAAAGACTCTTTGAGAATAGGAGAAAATCTCTGACACGATCCGAGATTGACACATGGCTACTCCCATGCGGCTTCAGTGAAGAACAGCTTCATGCGGCTGGCGAGAATCACCTTCCTGCGGCTCACCAAGAAGCCATCCCATACGGCTCGCAAGTATTATACCTATGCGGCTCACCGAAAAACTATCCCATGCGGCTCACAACTACTATACCTATGCGGCTCACTGAGACGCTATCTCATGCGGTTCAAGGATATCATGCGGCTCTAGCAGAGTCCATCATTAAGACACGTGGCAGAGATTCAATTGCCCCCACGACTTGACAGCTGGTAGTAAGGATGATTATGAGATGCAAATCAATCAGAGATTTACCAGATCCCAATGACCATATTTAACGTTATCCTCATAATTAATGAGATCAGGTCATATCATTCATGATCAAGCCAATGGGACACGTGGAGAGAGATCCAAGCTTGACACAACCAATCATGAAGATTTAAAATAATCAGCATTAATTATTCACAGGATTCAATACTATCCCCATTTATGGTCCAGATCCTTCACGTCCTAAACTAAGGGTCCAGATTGATTATACATCAAGCCGCCGCCACTTTGAGAATGGGTAATCATCCAAACCCTAATGATGCCCCCACTATTATAAATAGCAAGGTGCCATTCCCTTGTAAAAAGATACGCTATCAGAGAGAAAAATACACAGGGAGAGAGAGAAGCCAGAAGAGTAATAATGGAAGAACAAGAAGAGCATTTCTTCAGCAACGCCAATCATCTCTTTACAGGAGCCAAGGCTGCATACCGATCGTCCAAGGAGTAAGGCAGGGCTGCCGTCGCCTTCCCGAGCCTCTATCGTCACCCCCCAGAATCTAAAATAAACAATTATACTTAGACTGCTGTACCTAGGTTTTCGTCCCTAGGCTTTCTTCGTACAAGCGAGTTTGTAACGTGAAGTAAAAGTCTGGTCCTCCGATAATTATTCTGTTCTTTTATATTTCATGGCAAACAGTAGGCTGTCTGTTTGATCTTCACAACCAGTATCTTCTGCGTCTTTTTGATAGACGCTACATCACATTGAGTTGTCACTTCCTCATCGGAGGAGAAAGTCATCCCCAGCAGAGTCGCCATTTTGTTTGCAAAAATAAAAGTTGAAGAACTTTATTGATACAAACTTTGTAAAAGATTACAATTTGAATTCTAGGAATGGTACAACTTTAGAAATCTAATCTAGATGACGATTGCTTTATCCCTTGGACGATGTGAACTTTGAAGACGAAGTCTCTGAAGTTGAAGACAACTCTGGAATTGAAGGCAAAAAGCCTCGAAAATTGAAGGCAAAAGCCTCGGAAGAATGCAGCAGCACTTGGGCAAGAACTCCTGGACTCTCTAAACTTTAAAGTCTGATCTCTCTATGATCTGATCTCTGATCTCTGATTATTGATCCCCTTTTGAATGGAGACTTGAAACTCTATTTATAGAGTTCTGAGAAATAACTAACTTTTAGTTATTCTGGACTGTGTATGATAGATTGTGCAGCAGTTGGATTACGCAACAATAGACTGCGCAGACAGTTACTGGATCATGGGCCAACTGTCTTAGACACATGACATCATTTGATTGAAATATGCATGATCGTGCATAGACGGTTGCCACGTAATGAGCAATTGAACGCATGAATGCCACGTGTATTTTTTCATTTGTGTTGATAGAACGTGCACACTGAATTGTGCTGGTTTTGGATTGTGCCAACTTGAACTGCGCAGGAAATAGATTGCGCCAACATAAATTGTGCCAACATAGATTGTGCTGCCAGCTGTCCTCGAGCGTCGTACTGTACGATTAAACTAATGGTCGCCTCGTTCTCCGTGCTGTCAGCTGTCAGAAGATTTGATTTGTGTCAGGTAATGATGATGATCTGCCACGTCAGCCTGTGCGCTTGGGAGTGTGCGCAATCTAGTATGCGCAATCCGATGGATGCACAATCTGATGTCTGTGCAGTTCATCTGAAAGTTGTATTTCTTGATTTTCTGACTTTATTGATGGTGCAACTTGATTTTTTTAGGACCTACACCCAATGAACAAATCAGTTCATTTCAGTTCATAAAATCTCAGGTTTTAGAAAAAGGAATCACAGTGAATACTTTTCTAAATTTCAGAATTTGGAAAGGGAATCAATTCTCAGATTAAAGGGAATGAACTCAGGTATTGAAATGGATTAACAGTTGACAGGGATGAAATATCAGTGAAGTTTATTGAAATAGTTGAGGTAATATGAAATGGAAGTAATGCAGTAATAGGAAACATCTCAGGAATTAGGAAAAATGACAGTTGACAGTCACAAATTCGAACCCAACTCAATACCAAAACATCCCCAATCAAGCACACAACTTCTGGAACATCTCAAGAAATAGGAAATGAGTTCAATTATAGTTCATATATAGAACTAAACTCAAATCAAACGAAAGTATCCACTGTATCATTCGAAAAACCAACACGAAGTCCAATTTTCCATTCACACATCATAAAGCCTAATCGAATTGTAAAGCTAAGCTAAATATGAACTAACAATATGTGGGAAAACATTTAACAGTGAAAACATCACTTAAAACAGGAATTTAATGTTTAGGAAAATAGAAAACTAATGTATCAATAACCTGTGTAGCCTAGTATCAGCCGGATGATATTATTCCCCAATTCGAATCAAATCCTACATCAAAAACTTAACTAATCATGTAAACTAATCTATTATAGATCATTAGACATGTTAGGATCTAAATTAGCAAATAAAATCACTATTTAAATCATTAAAACTAAATAAAAATAGAGAAATAAATATTATACCGATACACGCACAGTGCAGTGTGGACAGCCTCGTGCACGTGGTTCCAATGCTCGTGCATATGACAAGACACGACCCAGATCTCGTGATCTGTAACACTAATATTCGGAATACGTATTTTATCAGGCTATACGTATTTCGGACCTGTATTTTATTTTTTCGAGTTTTGGCCTGTACTTGTAATTGACTTGACTTGCAGATTTTGGATTTCTCGTAATTGGGTTTTTACCTGGCTTGGTTTTATGTTGTGGAGAAGGTTGGTTTGGTTTGGTTTGGTTTGGTTTATTTTGTATTGGAGCACCTTAGTTAACCTCCACCCTACACTCAACTTATCCTCCACCATTAAAATCCCCACCTAACACTCTCTTTCTTCATTACTTTCCTCCATTAATTCTTCTTCTTCTTCCTCTACACAACACCATCACCCATAGGCAAGTGCACCTTGCCACCACATGAGAACCACATTTTATTTGTTCATTAGCTAGATTAGGCCATGGTGATCAATATTAGTGCTTGGCATTTTGTGATTTGGAGTCTCCATTATTCTAGATCTAGGTTTTAACTATTTTCGGATTTACATGGTTTTGATCTATTTTGGTTGGATTTTTATGGGTTTTGATGCTTCCATGTGGAAGAGAATTCAATTTTACTCAAGTTAGACCTTTGAAAATCTAGATTTGGTTTTGATTTGACCAAGATATGAAGATTTGAACTTTGGTGTTCTTGAAGAGTTCCTCTCGGCCTGAGTAGCAGACTGCAGCCTGCGCTCTTTAGCGCAGTGCTGGACTGCGCATCCTCCTCTCGGCCTGCGCTCTTTAGCACAGCACCGACCGTGCAGCTTGCCCCATGGTGAACTGCGCTCAACCCCAGCGCGCAGGGACTCTTGCACAGTCTGCTCTTGCGCAGACTACTCATGCGCAGTCCGCTCATGCGCAATCTGACCCATGCGCCATCCCTCCCGCGCACATCACTCATGCGCAATCTGACCCCTGCGCCAACCAGCTCAGCGCAAGCCGACTTTTGCGCAGCTCACTCCTGCGCAGTTGGCCCCTAGCGCACTTGACTCCTGCACAACCCGACCCCAGGGACCCTTGCACAATCTGTCCAATCATGGAGATTTGGTTTTATTTTTTTCCTTAAGCTTGGCTCTTCTATAGCCATGTACATGGCACGGTATGACAAGGAACTAGCATAACACGACAGTGACCCGTAGTGGTGCACTCCTGACATGACCAACTTGACATGATAGTGGCCCGTCGTGGCACACTCCTGACAAGTACCCTGACATGATTTATCTTGATGCTGTTGCGACGGCTAATTTGACTAGTATAATCAACTTGACACCGTGGGTGTTCCTGCTTGCTTGTTTGTGCAATCCACTTGTCTTATTTTGCATCATGTCTAGGACGTGACTCCCTAGTTCCCACGGTCAGGGATTCATACTGAATATAGATTAGGCTAATGACTAGATCAAACTATAGTTCATGGAAAATTTCCAGTCACAGGCAATCTCGTTATCTGGGCGCTCTTAATTGGACTTGTAGCTTGCCGACGAGTAGAGCACATTTCCAGCGCACTGTCATGTGTTGCACCCTCTAAGTCACCTAAGGGTATATCGTCTCCGGGGCGATGTACCAAACCATACTCTCAATCCGCGGAAGGATAACTGGATGGTCTGCAGGGCTTGGGACTCGGAATTTCTCACTTGCATCTTGTTGGTAATTAAGGCTTGTGATAACCCTAATTAGTTAAGTAGTAAGCCGTAGTACTTGCTTGGCCGCTTGTGAATGGATGGAGTTCAGCCTTATCTAAGTCTTGTCTAGCCCCTGTACCTAGAACTCTTGTACATGCTTGTTTTACTTATCTAACAATAAATAGGTAAAGACGGAGTGCTGTTCAGGCGAATGGTTACAACCTCGGTACTTGTCTGGTTTAAGGGTTGTAACGTGGCTCTCAGAATGGTCCCACGTCACTAGTCGTTTATTGTCCTGTTGCACTCTTTATTACTTGTACCTTCTTCTATTTCTTTTCTTATGTTCTAATATACTGGCTTTTGTTCTTATTTTGTGGCCTCCTTTGTGGCACTTACTCTTTCTAGGGTTTGACCCAGCTGGTTTTGTGTGGCCAGATTTCGGAGCAGCTCCCGAGGATCTTCCGAACCTCCAGCCCGATGGTGGCGACTAGAAGGAACCCGGGCTACGAGTGGGTTTTCTATTTTGTTTCGCTCACTCTATTGTAAAGTTATTCTTTTGAGGCGTTTAGCCGACGAGCACCTGTTAGCTCAATGCATTTTACTTACTGTCTGCCTACGGGCTGTAAACATGATTAACAAATCCTAGGGTTGATCATGTATGACTTAACTCTTGCTAGTCCTAGCATTTTGTACGACTAGCTTCATGATCAGCTGATATGTAATATTTGGGACGCCTTTTATTGTATATTTGGTGGTCAAACATCTTGTGATCATATTACTTGCTTGAGATTGAGACAATAGGCTTGACCATAAGAGACCGTTGGCTTGTAGTAAACCCTCATATCTAGACAGCCGTGACCATATAGTTAAGATGTATTCTATTTCAATATACGTAGTTGGCTATGTACGCCCCCGCTCTCCAGTATTCTGGTTCGGCGGCGTGACATGATCGTGTCCCAGTATCGAGGGGGACTAGGGCTAGGTCGGGAACACCCTGATACGTGTCCACGACATGCGTGTGTACGATACGACACACGTATCAGTGCCGAAAATCGACTGTAGCCGATTCAGTACAAAACCAGTACACGGCTTCGTGCGTGTCCGACACGACACGAGAGGACCTAAAACTTGAGACACGTGGTTTCAGTCGATGCCCCATCATGTGTGTCAAGTATCACGTGTCCTAGTGGCGTGTGCTGCACGTAAAAGACCCCGAGCAGCAGGAGGAGGAATCTACGCACGCGTGTGGTACACTCGCGTGCTCCCGTGTCCGTAGCGATACGACATGACACCAATGACGACTCAGGACACCAGAAATCCATAAGCAACACTAAATCCTAATTTCCTATTCAAAAATATTTTAGAAATCAATTCGAAATGCCCTTTGGGGCATTTCATCAATCACATTCATGCATGGACTGATACGTGTCCGATACGGACACGTATAGGACTCGAAACCTAGGGTTAGCTATACCTACAGTTAGGGTAGGCATAGGGCTTCCTAAATATGCAATAAAAATAACATTCTATGGTGTAGATTCAAAATTACCTATAGGTTTGCAAAGGCTCAAAAAGCCCCACTATGAGTGGATCCTCAAGCTTTCAAAACTCTTCCAAATTGTTTCTCCACTGAAATTTCTCAATACCAACAGCAAGTAGAATAAATTTAGAACCTATTGCAATTGGCTTGGGGAGAAAGGAATTAAATAGGAATTTCTAGGAATTATTAAAGTTGGGGACTTACCTCTTTCTCAAACTTGCAAATATTTCTAAGGGAGGCTAGCCCTAATTTCTAGGAGAGATTAAATAGATGGGGGAATACCTAAGCTAGGTGTGGCTGGCCAAGTGAGTTGGGCTAGGGTTAGGTTACATGGTGTTGGGTTGGGCCTCTATGGGCTTAAGTCATAAATCATGACTTGTGAAACCACAAGCCATTCTCTATTCAAATTAATTCCTATTTCCTCCTAATAAATTCTAATGAGTTTGATATCACTAATTTAGGTCAAGCTAGGGTTCCATAACCTAACCAAATAGTCATGACCTAGGTTAGCTTCTAGGACAGTCTCCTAAGTCACCCTGAGTCTAAGTCAATAATAGCACCAAATTAATTATACTAAAAATCACTGAAAATTCTAATAATTATAATTAATACTAAATAATTCTAATTAATTCCAAAATTTTAAAAATGACCAAAATATCCTCAAGCTAGAAATGTGGTAGTGACAAATCTACCCTCCTTAAAATAATTTCATCCTCGAAATTAAAGGCGAAACTAAACTGCTGAGAAAGATAGAAAAGTGTACCTCAAGGTCCAAAAAGATAGGGGTACCGCTCGCGCATCTTATCCTCCCGCTCCCAGGTAGACTCTCCTGGAGCATGATGCCTCCATGCAACGCGTACCAAAGGTATCACCTGGTTCCTCAGTACCTTCTCTCGGCGATCCATAATCTCCACAGGCTGCTCTGAATAACTGAGAGTAGGTCTAACCTCAATCTCTGAATGATCGAGCACATGGCTAGGGTCAGCCACGTACCGTCTCAACTGTGATACGTGGAATACGTTGTGAACTCCCACTAGTGCAGGTGGCAAGTCTAGCCTGTATGCCACGTCGTCGACTCTCCCGCTGATAACAAAAGGGCCGATGAAGCGCGAGCTAAGCTTCCCACCTCCACTAAAACGTATCGTACCACGAGTCGAAGATATCCGCAGAAAAACCATGTCTCCAACCTAATCATAAGCAAGGTCTCAAGTTACTATACAATCAAACACGATCAATCAAATAAAATAAAATACAACCTACTTCTAATCATATCTCTAAATATGTACCTCAAACTCCAACGACCTCCGGTGGCTATCGGCCCAGTGCCGATGTCTGTCCTGCGCCACGCGAAGTCTGTCCCTGATAAGCTTCACCTTCTTGGCTGCGTCAACAACCATCTCTGGTCCCAGTAAAGCTCGCTCTCCAACATCATCCCAAGATAAGGGTGTACGACACCTACGCCCGTACAGAGCCTCAAAAGGTGACATCTCAATGCTGGCCTGATAACTGTTGTTGTAAGCAAACTCCACCAAATGTAGATGATCCTCCCAGGAACCTCAAAAATCTAGGACGCACGTTCGCAGCATGTCCTCAAGCGTCTGAATAGTCCTCTCTGACTGTCCGTCCGTCTGGGGGTGGTATGCAGTACTAAACTTGAGCTGAGTGCCCAAACTAGTCTGCAGACTCCTCCAGAAATGGAAAGTAAAGCGACTATCCCGATCTGAGATAATGCTGACGGAAACTCTGTAAATCCTGACTATCTGCCGCATGTACAACTCCGCAAGCCTCTCTATAGACGTACCCACCTTGAATGGCAAGAAGTGGGCCGATTTGGTCAACCTGTTAACGATGACCCAAATTGCGTCTTTTTCTCCTGGTGTACGCGACAACCCAGATACGAAATCCATGGTGATATGTTTCCACTTCCACTCTGGAATGGGCAACGACTGCAATAATCCTTCGAGCCTCTGCCTTTCTGTCTTGACCTGCTGACAGACCAAGCATCTAGCTACGAAGCGAGCTACCTCCCGCTTCATCCCGTACCACCAGACATGCTCTCGCAGGTCCCTGTACATCTTGTTGGCACCAGGATGTATAGAGTACTGCGACCTGTGAGCCTCCTGCATGATCTGCTCTCTGAGCTCCCCACTAGGCACACATAACCTGGAGCCGTACCTCAAGGCACCATCCTCTACAAGAGAAAACTCGCCATCCACCAACCCTGCACGAACCTGCTCTCGGATACACCGCAGAGCCATATCCTCAAACTGTGTCGCCTTGATCCTCTCCATCAAGTCCGACTGTATCTGAAGGCCCCACAACTGCATCTGCACTCCGGGCACAATCACCTCAATCCCAAGACTCTCCAAGTCTACAAGCAAGTGCCGATCCATAGTCAAACACATGGCTGTCGGATACCAACTCAAGGCATCGGCAACCACGTTGGCCTTTCCCGGGTGATACTGAAGTGAGATGTCAAAATACATCATCAACTCTAGCCATCTGCGCTACCTCATATTGAGCTCTTTCTGTGTAAACACATACTTCAAGCTCTTATGATCTGTGAAAATCTCCACCCTCTCGCCATACAGATAGTGCTTCCACAACTTCAGAGCAAAAATCACCGCTGCCAGCTCCAGGTCATGGGTAGGGTAGTTCTTCTCATGGAGACGTAATTGCCTGGAAGTATAGGCAATCACCTTCCCATGCTGCTGTAAGACACAACCCAGCCCTTTCCCTGAAGCATCACTATAAATAGTAAATCCACCTGATCCTGAAGGCAATGTCAGAATCGGAGCTGTCGTAAGCCGCTTCTTCAACTCATCAAAATCTGCCTGACACTCCTCTGACCAAACAAACTCAGTATCCTTCCGGGTCAACCGAGTCAACGGCTCTGCAACCCGGGAGAAATCCTGCACAAATCTCCTATAATATCCTGCCAGCCCCAGAAAACTCCTTATCTCTGCCACTGAAGTCGGCGCTGCCCAAGTCTCAACTGCTGTGATCTTCTTCGGGTCAACTGAGATACCATCTTCAGTCCCCATATGACCCAAGAAGTCTACTATGTCTAGGAAGAACTCGTACTTCGAGAGCTTGCTATACAATCTCTCCCTCCTGAGTGTCTCCAGAACCACTCTCAAGTGCTCCTCGTGCTCCTCCTCTGTCTTGGAATATACCAAGATATCATCAATAAACACCACCACGAACTTGTCCAAGTACTGGTGGAACACCTTGTTCATTAAGTTCATAAACACTGCTGGTGCATTGGTCAGCCCAAACGGTATAACAAAAACTCAAACTGCCCATACCGCGTCCTGAAAGCGGTCTTGGGAATATCCTCCCTCTTCACCTTCATCTGGTGATAACCTGACCTCAACTCAATCTTGGAGAACACCCGAGCTCCGCTCAACTGATCAAAGAGATCATCGATCCACGGTAGTGGGTATCTGTTCTTAATCGTCAGGTTGTTAAGTGCCCTGTAGTCAATACACTTCCGTACCGACCCATTCTTCTTGGGTACGAAGAGTACCGGTGCACCCCAAGGTGAAGAACTCGATCGGATGAAGCCCTTGTCCTGCAGCTCATCCACCTGCTTCTTCATCTCCACCAATTCATTGTTGTTCACTCGATAGACATGCTGAGAAATCGGTTCCGCACCGGGAACCAAGTCTATCGAGAACTCTACATCCCTGTCCGGTGGAAGCCCTAGCACCTCCTCTGGAAATACGTCCATAAACTCTGCGATCAAGGGATGCGGAGCCACCTGCTCCTCAACTGAAACTCCACAGAAGACGCCACTGTCCTGCTCTGCCTGCCGCCGGGTGCACTCAAACTCTGGCTCTCCTGGCGCCCCATACAAAACTCTACCCCCTCGGCAATCAATGCGGGCGTGATGTCTGCTCAACCAGTCCATACCTAATACTATATCGTAGTTCGGTAATGGCATGATGAGCAAACTCACTCCCAACTCTCGGCCTTCCAATACGACGCTCCGCCCTCTGCAAACATCACTCACGAGGATGACCCCACCCCCGGTCGTGATCTTGCAGGTCCTAGGCAATGGTTCAGAAACCAGACTGTGTCTAATAGCATAAGATACTGACACAAAGCTGTGGAAAGCCCCGGAATCAAAGAGTGTAAAAGCTGGAATGGAGTCTAGAAGAACCGAACCTGCTATCAACTCCCCTACGGCCTCTGCATCCTCAGCCGCCATGGCAAAAGCTCGCCCCTGCTGTCCACCTCGTGCCTGCTGCTGGTGCTGATGGAACCTCTGCTGCTGGGTCTGCAGTGGCTCCCTCAGTTGGCCTGCTGGAGCCTTGGCTCCACCTCCCTGAGCTCTACGCCTAAAAGCCCCAGGGCAATCCCTCAACTAGTGATCTCCCGCACCACAAAGTAGGTACTTGCCTAGCTTCTTCCTGCACTCATGGATCATATGTCCCGGCTTCTTGCAGAAGGCACAAACGACTACCTGCTGCTGACGGAGTGCCTGCTACCCTCTCTGCTGCTGATGCTGCACCTGCTGAAAAGGTGCCCGACCCTGCTACTGATAATGCTGCTGGTGCTGCTGCTGATACTGCTGAACTGGCCTCTGTGGCTTCTGATGCTGGAAGTGAGGCCTCTTGGCCTGCCCCTGACTGCTGCTACCACCCTGGAAGTCACGACCCCTCTTCTGCTTCAACCCTAGGTCATCTTCCGCCGCCATAGGCCCAGAAAATATCTCAGCAAATGTAGCATTCTGGTCGCTCTTAGTCAGTGACCAAACCTCTCTAATCAAGCCTCGGCGAAACTTCCTCGCCTTCGTCTTCTCAGTCAAGTCATCTATAAAATGGGCCAGCCAACAAAACTTCCTGGCATACTCAGCTACTGTCTGGTTCCCCTGAACCAGACCCTCGAACTGTGCCTCGATACCTCCTAAGGCCACATCAGGAAAGAACTGCTCCTTAAACAGCTCCTTGAACTGGGCCCAAGTCTGGCCCTCAACTCCCACCCTGGGATCTGTTTGATACCACGCACGTGCCAAGTCCTACATCTAACTGCCCACCGCCTCGATCTGGAGTCGAGCTGGTATCTCCGCCAGCCTGAATATCTCCTTGATATGCTCTATCCAGTCGTCTGCATAGTAGATGCCCTCTGTGCCGAAGAACTCTCTGGGATGCATCTTCTGAAAGTCCTGTATGTACTTCTTCCTCCGACGGGGCTGCTGCTGGGCCCCCTGAGCAGTAATCATCTCGACTGTAGTGCGAACCAGCTGGTGTGCCTCGTCGATCCCCTGACGAAAATCGGCAGTCTGTCTCGTCTGCTGCTGCTGGTGGGGCTCCAGAATCCTCTCCATGAAGGAGAAAAGATGTGCAGTATCTACCATCCCCGCAGGCGGAGGCTGCTCCGGTGGAAGGATCTCAGGAATCACAATGCTCGGCCTCCTGACTAGTGGAGGTGCTCCTCCAAAAGCTGCAGAAACACCTACTCCTGAGGGCTGCACTGGCCCTGTGGCACCGGAAGCTGGCTGCTCCTGAGGTCGAGAGGTGCTAGACCCCTCTCCAGCGTCTCCCAGTCTAGGGCGATGCGATCTCGTCTCAACCATCCTGGAGACGCAGATCAAACAAGAAACAATTACTGAGAATGAGTCGAAATATCAAAGGAGGACAGTTTAAATTTCTAAGGATGACAATAAGCAGCAAAATAGATATACGAAATCTGATATGGAGTTTTTCTAGTGTGATTGAGTGCCTTCAAAAAAATATACTAATTACTACTGCAGGCTGTAGCGATATTCAAGTTCGAATACCACTACATTTCCAACCTAGACCTGCATGGGCCACCACTAAAAACGTGTCACGACCCGCACCCTAGAGTAAGGGCACGAGACGTGGGTACGTCCAGTCTACGCCGCAATGTCGGCAGTAGAACACTGTCCTAGGTCACAACATCTAATAGTTTAAGGTAATAACAGTTATACTCCCCGAATGGGGGTGACATAACAGAATATATCTCAATCACATCTAAGGTAGAATACGATAAGATAGACTGATATAAAAGATACAAGATCCAAATGCACAGAAAATACAAACAGAGAAAGCTAAGTGTCTAGATAAACTCCACTAACATCCAGAAATAATACAGATCCAAATATACAACTCAATCTCCAATACTATGAAATAAGATGAAGATATCTATGGAGCAACAGTCTCTACAGCTAAGGGATCCGACTGGAAGTCCGGATCGCAAGTGTCCTCTAAGGCTGTCCCATATAAAGTATCTAAGCTCTCCTCGTCCTCTGTAAAATTTTCAACAGGTCCAATCAGGACGGAAACGAGCACATATTTCTCAAAGCAGTTCATATCAGGTTAGGAGTATAAAGCATGCAATAGAGTAAAATACAGGAAATGCTGAAAAGAAAGTACGGGAAAAACATGAGATATTTTGTAACTGAAAGTAAATACATGATAAGTAAAGACTGTAAGTGGCTAAGTGATTTAGAGTACAATATGGTTATGTAAACGGCTTAGGAGCACATGAATACAACTAAGAGGCACATGAATACCTACTGGGGATAATGATCACATAACCAATTATACTCACCTCGCCCCAATCAATACACAAGGATCCATTCAAGTTACGTTATTGGCACATGAATACAGCTAAAGATACATGAACTCATGTAATGAGTAGTACATGAGACACATGATAGTACATAAGGCACATGAGAACATATAAATACATGAACTAGTACGAGTACAAGGAGTACCTGATGCACATGAAAAGTACATGAACATGAAATACCCGATGCACCAGTAGAGGGATAATATCTCAGGAAAGGATCCATATTGTACTAATCCGTGAAGATATGTGTCAGCATCAAGTAATGTAATCTAGAACAAGAATATAGTCCAGACATGTATGAAAAATCAGAGAATGTACTCGCCTGCTATCTGAATGTTCAAGATGAAAGTACTGTCCGAGGAGTGGTGTCTGGCTCCTATTTAGAACAGTACAAGTCACAACAAGTCCAGAATGGTAATAAGATGCACTACAATACATTCTACATGAATCTAGGTCAATTTAGGCCAAAGTCAACTCTTGGTCAACTCTGGTCAACCCTATAAGTCAAACTAGGTCAACTAGGTCAAACCTAAGTCAAACAAGCCTATACTAGTCTAACTAGTCTAATCAAGACTAAACAAGTCTAACTAGACTCTATACTGGCATTCAAGCCACACCCATAGGCTAAGAGCCCTAGTCTAGGCTATTAGGCAATATCATGCCTAAAACCAACCTATAATCACATCTACACATGACAATATTTATATCTAAAATATAATACACACATTATTATAATATAGTAACACACATCCTAATAATGTATCTAATGTAATATATGTGTACACACACATCACTAATATATATATATATAGGATACCTATTTATACATCTCAAATATATATATATATATATATATATATAGAAAATAGGAAAGGCAATGCACTCTCATGTGTGTGTTAGAGGGCACAAGAGTGTGTGTCAATGAAAACATGAGAGTATGTGTGTGTGTCAATGAAAACATGAGAGTATGTGTGTGTGTACAGGAATTTAGGAATAGTTAGTGAAATCTGGAATATAGTTGACAGTTAACAAGAAACAAATCATAGCTTAGGAAACTATGAAGTAATCTCAGGTTTAAGGCTATTCAGTAAATTAAGAATGAAATAACCATTCAATTCAGTTACCCAATGAACAAATCAGTTCATTTCAGTTCATAAAATCTCAGGTTTTAGGAAAAGGAATCACAGTGAATACATTTCTAAATTTCAGAATTTGGAAAGGGAATCAATTCTCAGATTAAAAGGGAATGAACTCAGGTATTGAAATAGATTAACAGTTGACAGGGATGAAATATCAGTGAAGTTTATTGAAACAGTTGAGGTAATATGAAATGGAAGTAATGCAGTGATAGGAAACATCTCAGGAATTAGAAAAAATGAAATAACAGTTGACAGTCACAAATTCGAACCCAACTCAATACCAAAACATCCCCAATCAAGCACACAGCTTCTGGAACATCTCAGGAAATAGGAAATGAGTTCAATTACAGTTCATATATAGAACTGAACTCAAATCAAACCAAACTATCCATTGTATCATTCAAAAAACCAACACGAAGTCCAATTTCCCATTCACACATCATAAAGCCTAATCGAATTGTAAAGCTAAGCTAAATATGAACTAACAATATGTGGGAAAACATTTAATAGTGAAAACATCACTTAAAATAGGAATTTAATGTTTAGGAAAATAGAAAACCAATGTATCAATAACCTGTGTAGCCTGGTATCAGCCGAATGACATTATTCCCCAATTCGAATCAAATCCTACATCAAAAACTTAACTAATCATGTAAACTAATCTATTATAGATCATTAGACATGTTAGGATCTAAATTAGCAAATAAAATCACTATTTAAATCATTAAAACTAAATATAAACCGAGAAATAAATATTATACTAATACACGCACAGTGCAGTGTGGACAGCCTCGTGCACGTGGTTCCAAAGCTCGTGCACACGACACGATACGACACAGATCTCGTGATCGTGTCCCAGTGTCGAGGGGGACTAGGGCTAGGTCAGGAACACCCTGATACGTGTCCATGACATGCGTGTGTACGATACGACATACGTATCAGTGCCGAAAATCGACTGTAGCCGATTCAGTACAAAACCAGTGCACGGCTTCGTGCGTGTCCGACACAACACGAGAGGCCCTAAAACTTGAGACACGTGGTTTCAGTCGATGCCCCATCGTGTGTGTCAAGTATCACGTGTCCTAGTGGCATGTGATGCACGCAAAAGACCCCGAGCAGCAGGAAGAGGAATCTACGCGCGCGTGTGGTGCACTCGCGTGTTCCCGTGTCCGTGGTGACACGACATGACACCAATGACGACTCAGGACACCAAAAATCCATAAGCAACACTAAACCCTAATTTTCTATTCAAAAATATTCTAGAAATCAATTCGAAATGCCCTTTGGGGCATTTCATCAATCACATTCATGCATGGACTGATACGTGTCCGATACGGACACGTATAGGACTCGAAACCTAGGGTTAGCTATACCTACAGTTAGGATAGGCCTAGGGATTCCTAAATATGCAATAAAAACAACATTCTATGGTGTAGATTCGAAATTACCTATAGGTTTGCAAAGGCTCAAAAAGCCCCAATATGAGTGGATCCTCAAGCTTCCAAAACTCTCCCAAATTGTTTCTTCCCTGAAATTTCTCAATACCAACAACAAGTAGAATAAATTTAGAACCTATTGCAATTGGTTTGGGGGAAAAAAGGAATTAAATAGGAATTTCTAGGAATTATTGAAGTTGGGGACTTACCTCTTTCTCAAACTTGTAAATATTTCTAAGGGAGGCTAGCCCTAATTTCTAGGAGGGATTAAATAGATGGGGGAATCCCTAAGCTAGGTATGGCCGGCCAAGTGAGTTGGGCTAGGGTTAGGTTACATGGTGTTGGGTTGGGCCTCTATGGGCTTAAGTCATAAATCATGACTTGTGAAACCACAAGCCATTCTCTATTCAAATTAATTCCTATTTCCTCCTAATAAATTCTAATGAGTTTGATATCACTAACTTAGGTCAAGCTAGGGTTCCATAACCTAACCAAATAGTCATGACCTAGGTTAGCTTCTAGGATAGTCTCCTAAGTTACCCTGAGTCTAAGTCAATAATAGCACCAAATCAATTATACTAAAAATCACTGAAAATTCTAATAATTATAATTAATACTAAATAATTCCAATTAATTCCAAAATTTTAAAAATGACCAAAATACCCTCAAGCTAGAAATGTGGTAGTGACAACCTTGTTAAAGAAGGAATATATAAATAATCCAATTTGTCTATGTGGTTTTATCAAAAGATCTAAAAACGGATTATCTATTATTGCGGTATATGTTGATAACTTAAATCTTGTAGGAACTCTCGAAGAGCTCACAAAAATCGCTAATTATGATGAAAGAATTTGAGATAAAAAATCTTGAAAAGATAAAATTTTGTCTCGACCTGCAGATCGAGCATTTATTAAATAAAATTTTTATCCATCAATCTACCTATGCAGAAAAGATTCTAAAAGATTTTATATGGATAAAGCTCATCCATTGAGTAGTCCCATGGTTGTTCGATCGTTAGATGAAAAGAAAGATCTACTCCGTCCTCGAGAGGATAATAAAGAATTATTAGGTCCAGAAGTACCATATCTTAGTGCTATTGGAGCTTTGATGTATCTTACAAATTGTACAAGACCTGATATAGTATTTTCAGTAAACTTACTGGCAAGATATAGTTAGACACCAACAAAACGATATTAGAATGGTATCAAACATATATTACGTTATCTTCGTAGAACAACTGACATGGGCTTGTTTTACTCAAAAAAATTAAAATCACAAGTTGTGGGTTATGATGATGCTGGTTATCTATCTAACCCACATAAAGGAAGATCTCAGAGTGGATATGTATTTACTTGTGGCGGTGCTATAATATCATGGCGTTCGGTGAAGCAAACATTAGTAGCTACTTCTTCTAATCACTAAAAAATTCTGGCATTGCATAAAGTAAGTCGAGAGTGCATATAGTTAATAACGATGGTTCATCATATCCGAGAATCATGTGGGTTATCTTCAACAAAAAATACTCCGACGATATTGTATGAAGATAATGCTGCTTGTATTACACAAATCAGAAATGGCTACATCAAAGGTGATAAAACGAAGCATATATCACCAAAAAAATTCTACACTCACGAGCTACAGAAGAATGGTGACATTGATGTTAGGCAGATACAATCGAGTAATAATTTTGCAGATTTATTCACTAAAGCATTGCCAACCACAATATTCAGAAAGATGATTCAGAATATTGGGATGCGTCAACTAAAGGATCTCTTCCCAGTATCAGGGGAAGATCAATAATTCTCACACTGTACTCTTTTTCTTTCGACCGAGTTTTTATCCCACTAGATTGTCTTTGCAAGGTTTTAACGAGGCAGTTTATCACACTTATATATTTTATATGAATATGTACTCTTTTTCCTTCGTTCAAGTTTTTATCCCATTGGGTTTTTCGTGGCAAGGTTTTAACGAGGCATATTCCATTGTCTTAGCCCATTGGTCATGGTCGAACCGAATTTTAATAATTGATCTAAGCCTGTCTCGATATAAGGGCTACTTGGATGAACTGCTATAGAATATACCAGCTACCATTCAAGACTTGCAGCAGTATTTGCCATTGCGTCTGTATTTTCAGTTATCAATTATCAATGTATTTTTCACTTTTTATTGAGTTTAGGAATATAATGTAAACCGAGTCGTACTAGCAAATAGGCTACCCAGAAATATTTTCAAAACTACCCATTTGTTTTGAAAATTAGCCCAAAACCAAAAACTCAATTCCTAACAGCTTGAAATTCCAAAATCTGAGTTACAAACCCAAAATTTATCCATTATGAACAAGCAAAATTCTGGGCAAATTTGCCCCAAATTTGGCTATGTGTACGTTTGATTTTTAACTCAGTCTTTTCGTAATTACGGATGCAACGGCTATATGCCGAGATCCTCTTATAGAATTCTGTCCAAATTCTTCCGAATTTTCCCTTTAAAAATCTTATAAATTAAGAAGAATTTCTACCATTCCAATACAATATTCACTTTCTTATCTTTTCTCTCTAAGCTTACTACGTTCTTCTAAAGCCTTCTAAGCTTTTATTTTCAAATCTCAAGCCAGTTACAATCCTCTACTAGATTTGCCAGTACGATACGGTCTAGAAGTTCAGAGTGATTGTAATCAAGAGGCTTGATAGAAGTAAGACACTTCATAATTAAGTTGGTCAAGTGCTTCGGATCAAAGCTCGCATTTGTAGAAGTCGCAAAGACTTCGTATGAAAACTTACAGTTTTCCGTAATAAATTTCAACCGAGAGCTACAGTTCTCTCGACTGGATTAGTCCTCACAAGAGGAAGACCAATATACATCATTGTGTTTGCGTTTACTCTTTGTACTTTACTTTTAATTTTTCATATCTATGATATATTTATGTGATCTTGCTACTAACAATTCTTAATAACTGATATTCCGTTGCCTACTTTATTCACCTCCCTCTAGAGTATATTGCTTTACATTTCGATACTACAATTGGTATCAGAGCGGGGTTCTACAGGTAAAGCGAGGTAACATTGTTATTATTTTTCTTTAATATAACTGCTATTACATAGATCACCATGCCAACTGTGAAAGCCACAAACAGACCCCCACAGTTTGATGGTACCAACTACATTATTGAAAAACACGTATGAGTTTCTTTTTGGAATTTCTAGATTTTTAACCTATGGTTTATTGTAGTTGATGGCTATAAAAAGCCTTCCCGTGTTCTTATTGATGGAAACTTGGTTTAAAAAGCACATGACAAGTATACTGACTCTGAAAAGAAAGATGCCGTTCTTAACGCACGTGCTATTAATACTTTATTTTGTGCTTTAGACATGACTGAATTCAATAGGGTGTCCATATGCACAACATCTAATAAAGTATGGAAACTTCTCGAAGTTACACATGAATGTACGATATAAGTCAACGAGTCAAAAGTCAATAGACTTGCTCAAAAGTATAAGACGTTCAAGATGAAGCCAAACGAATCCGTTACACAAATGTTCACAAGATTTTTGGATATTATAAATCCTTTGTCCTTCCTGGACAAGGAATACAATAATTATGAGAAGATTCGCAAGTTGCTGCGAGCCCTCACAAAGAACTGGATTCCAAAGGCTAAAAGAATCATTTAAGGAAATGACTTCACTACCATGTCTCTTGAAATGCTCATGGGAAAGCTACTTACTCACGAGCTGGAACTTCAAGACTTTGAAGGCGCTGCACCAAAGGAGAAATCAATCGCCCTCAAAGTTCAACATCGATGGATTGTCGAAGAAGATTCTGACGACAGTAATTCCGACACTGAGGATCAAGCTCTCATAGTGAAGAAATTCAAGAAGTTCATGAGATTCAACCAAAGAACGAAGGAACACAATAGCAACAATGAAGAAGATCCAATCTGGTATGGTTGCAAGAAGAAAGGACATATCAAGAAAGACTATCCGACAACATCATCATCAACCAAGAAAGGCAACAAGTATGAAAAAAGTTACTTGAAGAAATCTACTTCCAGAAGATATGCCAACACAAGCATATGGCATGAAAGTGAAGCTAGCGACTCAGAAGATAAACAACCGGACGACGCTAAAAATATATGTTTGATGTCATATGCTCAGGTACACTTAAACCCTCTTTTTGATACATATGATGATTTTATCTTTGAACAGTTAGGTAAGCTTTTAGTGACCTCTTAGATGACCACAGAAAGCTGCTTAGCAAGTACCAAAACTCTAAAACGGTACTCAAAGAGTACAAAGGTAAAATTTGAAGACTTACCGACTTACTAGTTGAGGTTAGAAATAGTGTAAACCCTAGTGAGAATGGTGAGCTTTCTTATGTCAAAATACAACTACACGAGACTACACGTTTATCCAAAAAAAAAGACAAGACCATTGCTAAATTTGAGGAAGATTTACTCAAAGAGAAAAAGAGCCATCACCGTGCACTTGTGTGAGACTTGTCTCACTGTATCGGTATTTATATACGGATGCGTATTTTTGTACCGTGTTTTGTATTTTCTTGATTTTCGGAATGCTTTAAATTTTTTCCAACTTATAGATTTTCTTCTTGACCGGCATACCGCCATTATACTAGTGTATATCGACGGCATACCTGTCACTCTCATTTTTCGTTATACGTATTTTTAGTATACGTATACGAATTTTTGACATTTGTCAGGTGACCGATGTTTTGACTTATCTTTCTTAGTCTTGCCTTGGTTTAATCTTGTACTTGATTTAATTTGGTTTGGTTCAACTTTGGCATGAGTTGGTTTGGATTGGGTTGAGATGAGAAGGGTTTTATATAAAAACCAACTTTTCTCTCCTCCATTCTTCATTTACTTTTCATCTTCTTCTTCTCTATTTATGCCTCCAAAACCTAGGCAAGTACATCTTGCCAAATCTTGAACTATGTTAATTTTGTTTGTTCTATTATCTTCCTTTCATGATTCTAAGCCTCTTTAGAACTTGGAGTTTTAGGTTTTGAAGCTTACATTTTTGTAGATCTAAGTTTGTAACTTTTCTTATTTTTCTTGGTTTTGATCTCTTAAAGTTTGATATTTTTGAAATCTAATGGTCCATGTTGTAGGAAATTCAATTCTATCCAATTTTAGCTTTTGAACCACTTGATTTCGATTTATTTTAAATTAGTTATGCTATTTTCTTGTTCATGGGTTCCCCACACCTTTTGGTGCTGTCGGGACGATGAACAGTGCCGCGTGCAGTGTTTTCGCTACCGCGCGCCGTGCTTGCGCGCAACGTACGCCGTGGGCGTTTTTGTCCGTGCACAATGAGCAACTTGCGTGCCATGCGCCTGTTTTCCATAAATAAATTCTATTTATTTATTGTGTTCCTGAGAAAATTACAACTGTAGGAATCTGATCTAGAAGACGATCACTTTATCCCTTGGACGATACGATGAAGAAGGCTCGGATCTCGAAGAACTTGGACAGCAACTAGGCAATCTCTCTGTTCTCTCTGAATTGAATGTGGTGTCTGTTAAAGGTGGAGAAACTCTCTTTTATAGAGTTCTGGATAACTGCTCTGGGCATACGCTCAGTCAGTTACTTGACGTGTGCATAACTGCAGGGACGCGTGGCAAATTTTGGTGGAGACACGTTGGAGTGTGGTTGAGAGTAGTGGAGTATATCCAGGAGAGATGGATGGCATGAATGCCATGTTGCATAACTTCTGAATGAGTGAGTAACCGAATACAGGACACATGAGAACGTGTGTTGACTGTACATTTGAAGTAATTCTGAATGCATTTGCTTTGATACGCTATCTTTTGGAGAAGCATGACTAGCAAACACTGTCTTATTTGAAGAGGAGTCGTATGGAGTCCATACGCTATTTTGGGTGACAAGAAGTCGTATGGAGTATATACGCTCACTTGATGAGGAGTCGTATGGAGTACATACACTGCCTTGATGAGGAGTCGTATGAAGTCCATACGCTGCCTTGATGAGGAGTCGTATGAAGTCCATACGCTGCCTTGATGAAGAGTCGTATGAAGTCCATACGCTGTCTTGATGAGGAGTCGTATGAAGTCCATACGCTGCCTTGATGAGGAGTCGTATGAAGTACATACGCTGCCTTGATGAGGAGTCGTATGACTGGAGAAGTAGACACGTGGCTGTCCTCAATCTTCTCGAATATACCACATCTTCCAATAACTGACGAATATCTCTTGAGCGTCGTGTTACAGATATGACGGCTGATAGGCTGTCAGAAATGACAGTAATGATGGCTATACATTTATGATGGCTAATGGGCTGTCCTCGTAAAAGACAAAATTAACTCTCGAAAATCCATACGACGGTTAATTCTCCTAAGACAGCTATTCTTTGCACGAAAGACGAAGTGTCAGATTCATTGTCCACTGAGTGTATGCTGTGCTGTCAGTCGAGAATTAATAAAATATTCACTGAGCGTATGACTTTTGCACTGAGCGTATGGCTTTTAGCTGAGCGTATGGCTTTTGGCTGACTTGGTCTTATGTCAGCGTGTCAGAATTTTTCACACCCTACAAGACCCCCTTCAAAGTTTTCGAACTTTATGATTTTCAAAAGTTCGAAATTACTTTGAACTCAAAGTGGGAATAAGTCTTGACACGCTGGCATGAGTTTGTTATTTCCTCGATATCAGTGCATATCTCTAGGGATTCTGTATTTTGAAAACGGCTACCGTTTGGGCTTCTCTTTCTTCTATAAATAGGCCTTTAAAAACTTAATTCTTTTCTTTACTTTTGCCTTCGTCTTCGAGAGAGAAAATCCAGAGCTCAAGCTTTCTTCTTCTCCAACCTAATCTTCGCCAATGGCACCCAAGCTCGACGTTGCCGCAAAGGGGAAAGGCAAGGCTCCTGCAGAGCCGTCTCGACCTGCCGCCGCCGCCGCAACCACTAAGAGAACCGCCGAGCAGCGTCTTCCACAGAGCGAACTTTCGTTGAAACCCCTATATGGTGAGGATGGGGACGATGAACAGTAACCATCCCTTTTTAGGGCTCTGGTTAGGACAAAATCAGAAAACGTATCCCTTTTTAGGGTCAATACGTCAGAAAATACACTTTCCTCTTTAGGGTTTAGTAGTATTCCATGTTTTTCGTCTATACGAAAAATATGTTTTGAGTGTATTTCTGTAAGATACACATATCTTTGATAGAAATGTCAAAATATGCTGATCTGAAGGAATACGCTATGTCAAGTCGTCTCGTTGAGATACGCTGACTCTCTTGTTAGCGTATCTTTGATGAACATCTTGCTAACCATACACTGCTTTTTTTGGAAAATTCCATACGACTGCTTGCTTTGGTTAGACATACACGTAGCTGAGCGTATGTTGAACTTAGAATCTGTCATACGCTTAGAATAGACTGAGCGTAGGTTAACCCTTGAACTTAACATACGCTTAGGATGGACTGAGCGTAAGTTGATCTTTGAACTTGATATACGCTTAGGATGGACTGAGCGTAAGTTGATCTTTGAACTTGATATACGCTTAGGATGGACTGAGCGTAAGTTAATCTTTGAACTTGTCATCCCTTTGTATTTAAGGATTTTTTTAACCTCTTATTTCTCCTTTGTAGTGGATATTCTGGCCCAAGAAGCGCAGTTTGAAGGATGTACAGGTAGCAATTATAAGAGTGACCTATCCCATGTCCACTTTCTATAGTTTGATGAACCTTCTACAAGGATAGCCATTCTGAAAAATCAAGATAGCGAAACCCTGCTGAGTCTGATAAGTGGTCAACCACTGCAGAGTGTGGATAGTGTTACCCACTCAAAATCGGCATTTCTATTCGGGGACGCTATTGACAAAGACTCCCAGCCAGCCTCCGATAAAGTGTCATACTCGTATTACCAGGATGGTGATGCGACCCAGCCGATGTATTTGACTGGATTGTCTAAGAGTATCAACATAGCTCGCTTATTCCATACGAGTCACCAAAGGCACATAAAATGGGATATTACTCCAATCCGTCAAGCAAAAGCTGGATGGGTAGGGTACAGACAGGGAAGATTTTGCAGTGGTACTGAGCCGCATGTTTCAGTTTTGCAAGGATTATTGCCATCCACAATTCTCCCTGAGGATTCTGCACTTCTGATGCCAGTTAGAGTCCCGATATTCGCGAACGAATTTGCACAGCTAGAAAATGTTGTCTATCCGAAACAGTCCATGAGACTCACTGGTCTCGTGAACCCAGAGAATACCAGATGGACTGCTCTCGTGAGATGGATTCTGAGAGATTATGGAGAACAGTTGAAGGCAATAGGCCTGTACGATGCCATTAAATGCACTGCTTATGGTTTTAGGCCGAACCCAGATTTGTTCCTGGCACTAGCAGAAAGGTACAACTACCGCACCGGAACTTTTATGACTCCGAGAGGCGAGATGGGATTCGCTCTCCACGAAATGGCGTACATTTCTCAGCTGCCGACAGGAGATCTACCGTATGAGGAATATATCCCGTTTATTGATGAAATGAACAAGATCTCTGATGCCAACCCGCTAATTCTTCATGTATTCGAAGAATTAATGTGCCACTATAGTATCTGTAAGGCCTTTTATAAGGCAAAAGATATAGATTCAGGCTGCTATACTTCGAAGTGGATGGCCTACTTATTCCAAGGCCGGACCGAAGAAACTCAGAAGAAGAAGAAGACCGAACAATATATTGATCGTTTTAAACCTCTGAGTTAAGCCAAAATTGACAGATTAATCCGGGAGACCACCCATGATGACATCATAATCGAAGAAGATGAAGGCACCTATAAAGCTGGTGATAGGTTAGAGACCTACATAAAGCAAGGTGGCCGTGCTTTATCTAATGAAGGTCATCTGGCTGGGTTTCTATCCCTTTGGCTGAGAAGATTCGTAGTACCTGGCACCTGTTCGGCAGACAGGATGCACCGGGGAATCGTATTTACAGCAGTCCGTCTGACGTTCGGGTATAGAATGGATTTGCTAACGGCGATGACATGCCGTCTGAACGCCGGTTTAAGAGCATATGCAGACAGAATGTTTAACCTAGCGAAGAAGAAATTAACAGCTTTTCCTCGGATAGAAATGCCTTTCACATATTTGTACGGCTGGCTGCTCCTCCACTTTGAGTCTCTTATGAGTGCTGGACTGGCCAGACCAGATGACACTTTCTTGGAAAGATACCGTCATACGCCCAAGTGGAAATATGACACCCTGACAGACTGCAGGACCATACTGAATAGAGAAGAACTATGGAGTTTCACCTGTGTTCCTCCGCCTATCGGTTATGAGACTATGCCTGCGAAGATGATTGATGGCACTGGTGCCAATGAACTAAATGATGTTCAGCACGAATGGCTGAAGAGGATCAGACCATCCCATCTGGTCTGTCGCCATGACGACATCACTTATTTGGAGCCATATCTTTCGAGTAGATTTGCTCGGCAATTCGACTATGATCAGTTGCATGTAGGGAATACAACGACATGCTTCAATCATCAAGGCGAATTGATCGACGGTGCGAGAGCCTGGATATATTATATTGCCAAAGGCACCGGAGCTACCTTTACAATGCCAGATCCGGTGAATCATCGGAAAGAAGCTAGGATGTTGGTGTCTTATGCCAAGTTCTATGTATCTGCGAATACATTTGATGAGAAGTTCAGCATCTTGGGTAAGAGCTTCATTCATGTTACTAAGAAGTCAGCCAAGTCAACTCTGCTGGAAGATTGTCACGACTGAGAGGATCCTCTCGCTACTGATGAGATTTATGAAGAAGTCTCAATGGGGAATCTCTTTTCTGATGAACTTCATCAGCCACTACACGTACCGCTTGAAAATGTCGAGAAGAGTGTATCTGCTGAGGGTATACCGAAGAGAAAGCGTGGCAAGGGTGCTTCCGGGCCCGCTCCAAAAAGAGTTACTCGAGCAGAAGATCGTAGTCGTATAGGAATTACTATCCTGGGGACTTCTCCTGCTTCGAGTCAACAAACCAAAGATGCTGACGAAGAAGGTAGTGACCCCAAAGAAGATTATCCTACCATTCCACTAATGAAAAGAGTAGGAAAAAGAAAAGTGGTAGTTTCAAAGACTAAATCTGTAATTTGTCTTGATGTAGAAAGCCCCACCAATCGTGCTGAACGATTGGCTCGAGAGAAACAAACTGCCCTTGCTCCTCAGCAAAGAGTTGAAGCGGGATCTTCTACTGTCAAGAAGATTATTGAAGTTTCCTCCCCTGCACCCTCGGAAGCGCAGCCTACGCAGGACGCTAATATGGAACCTGCTGTAGAGGATGTGATAGAAGAATCGGCAGCCAAGTCATCTCCTGATCGAATAATACTGGCTGCCGAGGATCCTTCCAAGGTAGTAGATGAGCATGCTGAACCATTCGTACTGGTTTCGAGAGAATCAGTGAAGGAAGGAACCATTCTCGAATCACCTGCTGATTTAGCTTTGATTGATGTTTCGGAGAGCGACAAGGGTGAAGAAGAACAGGTTGACTATGAACCTTCGTCCCATTCTTTTGAAGATGAGGATATGGAGATTGAAGATGAGTCACCAACTGAAATCCGTATTGACGAGTTGAAGACAGCCGGCCAACATTCGAGGTTGACTCCAGAGCCAGAGAACCTTCTAGAAATAGAAGCCCATGTTCCGAGCACCTCTGGGGCAGGAAGTAGTGAAATGAGACCAGTGTCAGAAGACACTTTGAATAGACTGCGAACAAGGCTAAACGATCCTAGAGAAACAGAGTACGAGCCAACTTCAGGTAATATTTTATTTAGTAAAGTTTTGTCTTTTCTTGCTTTTTATTGTCTTTAACTCTAATCAAGCTTCTTGGATTCCAAAAGTTGTAGGAACTACACCAGCGATGAGCTCAACTCATGCTCCACCTGTTCGGACTGAGGTTGGTGAGGAAAGCTCGTATTTACCAAATTCTCCAAAAGCACATACTTCTGTTTCCAGAATAGAGCCCATTCCAGCTTCTTCTTTCACAATGGCAGCAACTCCCGATTTTGAAACGGGGATAGCAAGGACCATGGCGATGTATTCAGATATTATTTATTCATATCTGGATACATTCTCCAGGCAATTTATGAAGGACGAGACTATGCCTTTTTCCAATCTCCGAACGGCGATTAATTTCTCGCTCTTAGCTTTGCGACAGGCTGGTTATGAAACTCAGTGTACTTTCTTTGAGCATCTCTTAGATGATTTGGAAGTAACCATCCACAAATACTAGGAGATCAAGAAAGAAGATATTAAATCCTTGACTGTGGCTGAGATTGCTCAACTGGAACGTGAAGCTCAAACCCAGCAGGCTGCTTTGAAAGAATTCCTCGCTTTGTCATCTGAGAAGTTAATGGCGAAGGATGAGGAAATAGTATCAACTCGTCAGAAGATACAATGTCTGGAAACTGAGGAAATATCTAGAGCAGAAGAACTCCAGAAGCTAAAAGAAGAATTAGCTCGTCTCCAGGAGCACATTGCATCCTCAGAAAAAGAGCAATCTGATATTATCGCTGCTCGTATAGCTGAAGCTACCCGCTATCAAGTTCTACAGCAAGAGCGGGAACAGATGCAGACTGATCAGATAGAAGAAACCAATCGTCGTAGTTCTGTTATCATTAATTTTGACCAACAGATAGTTGCGATTGAAGCAACAGAGCGAATTCGTAAAGCTCGTGAAGAGAAGATGAATAATGTACTTGCTCATATTCAGGAGATTATTACTCCTTCTAAATAGATTAATACTCACTTGTAATCAGTATTTTGATTTTGACTGAGGAAATGAGCATTTGACCTGATTTCGATTTTGTGTATGATGTTTTTGTAGAAAATATGTTCAGAGGTAAATAATACATGACACATTTTAATAGAATGAAATATACAAATGAATTTTGTAATTTCATCAGATGATATTAAACTAAAAAAATTTAGTTTAATACTGATTAGAGAAAATAGAATTCAGATATAAAGATATCTTTGAACTCAATTTTCCATGATCTTTGGACTCGAAAATCAAAAGACTAGATATCATTTTCATAGAATAAAAAATATGATACTGAGATAGAAAATTCAGAGGTAATATGGACGTGATTTTCTATATGAGATCTTTATTAAATCCACTGGGGATCTAATAAGACAGAATATCAAATTCTCTGGGAAGATGATATGTGGTAGAATATCAATTTTTGCTGGGGATAACGATATCAAGACGACTTTTGTGGGGAAGAATAAACTCTGAAAATATCATATATCAACGAGATTTATACATAATATTTCTTTAAGAATTTGCCATTGATAGGCATCATCGTGACTTTACCATCCATAGAGGTAAGCTAATATGCTCCGTTTAAGAAGACTTTGTTTACGACGAATGGGCCTTCCCATTTCGCATCGAACTTGCCTTTGCTCATATGTGTCATAGTCATCGGACGTTTGACGGTAAGAACAAGTTCTCATTTCCGATATGCTCTGACTTTCACCTTCTGGTTAAAAGCTTTTGAAATTCGGGCCTGATACAGCTCGATATTTTGTTGAGCATACAATCGTTTTTCGTCTAGAGCTTCTAGCTCTTGAAGTCGAAGATGATCATTGTTCTCTGTTGTAAGTTCATTGGAGATTGCGATTTTCAGAGAAGGAATCTGGATCTCGAGGGGAAGGACAGCTTCACACCCGTATACCAAAGAGAAAGGCGTACACCCGGTCGCATTGCGAACTGTGGTGCGGTAGGCCCATAAATATTCACCAAGCTTCTCGCTCCAGTTGCGTTTGTTAGAAGAAACAAACTTTTTCAGCAGTTTGATGATGGTTTTATTGAAAGCTTTCGCCAATCCATTAGCTGCTGGATTATATGCTGTAGAAGCTAGGTTATTGATTCGATGGTCATCGCAGAATCGAGTAAATTTCTGACTGACGAACTGTGGTCCATTATTATGGATAATACGCCGAGGAACACCAAATCGATAGATGACATGATGCTTAACGAAGTTGATGACGTTGGAAGTTTTGACTTCGGATAGCGGGATTGCTTCAGCCCATTTGGAAAAGTAGTCGGTTATTACTAGAATAAACCGGTGTCCTTTTGATGATGGTGGATTGATGGAACCAATGATGTCCATGCCCTAGGCCTCGAAGGGCCATGATGCCACTGTCGGGTGTAAGAACTCTGACGGTTGATGGATAAAGTCTGTATGGATTTGACATGCTTTACATTTCCGGGCATATTGAATGGCGTCAGCCACCATCGTGGGCCAATAATAACCCATACGTCGGATGCGATCTTGAAGTTTAGGACCTGGTTGATGGGCTCCGCAAACATCATCATGTGCTTCACGGATAATCTGTTGTGCTTTCTCACCAGCGATGCTTCGGAGGAGAAGACCGTCATAGGCCCGACGATATAATGTCTTTGTCGTATGATTATAATAGAATCTGAGAGATCGACGTCGGATAGACGCTGCTTCGCTCGGATTATCGGGAAGTATGTCATACAATACAAAATCTAGAAATGGACGTCTCCAGTCTTCGGTTATGGCTTCTGTTTTATTGGAAAAGACGTATTCCATAGTAGAATCGGAAGAAGACGAGGATGCTCTGTCAAACCCTAATCCAGTGTTAAGGTTGGAGGAATTAAATTCGTCAAGGTTAAGAGAATTTTCGTTTGGATCATAGGGAAAACTTAAAGCCAAATTATTTTCGATGTAGAATAGCTCCCGGTTATAAACCACTATTAATTGTTGACGTCTGACCGGTATGGCTAGCACAGCGGCAAGATTAGCCAAAGCATCGGCTTCTGTATTACAGGCTCGTCGAACGTGTTCAATAAAGAAACCTTCAAAGGAAGAGGCCATAGAGAGTGCTGCTTGGTGATACGGTATCAAATCCTGATGACGGACTTCGTATGTACCTCTGATTTGATTGACGATAAGTTTGGAGTCTCCATAAACTTCTAAATATTGAATATCCAGGTGTTTAGCAAGTTGAAGACCGATGAGTAACGCATTATATTCGGCTACATTGTTTGAACACGATTGATCCAGAGAATAAGCCCTTTGAATAGTCGGCCCTTCCGGGGATACAAGAACAATCCCGACTCCGGCGACAATATCGCCATTGGGACCCATTCTAGACGCTCCATCAAAGAATAAACGCCAGGTAGGAGTTTCTTCAAAAACATGATTTGAATCCATAACTTCATCTGGAATCTCATCGTATAATTTAGAATCCTCTGGAACTGCATGAGCTGCCAGGAAATCAGCAAGAGCCTGTCTCTTAACTGACTTTTGAGGAATATAATGCATGTCATATTGAGCTAACAAGATTCCCCAATTAGCCAGTCTGGAGTTGAGAATACCGGGTTTCTTCATCATAATCCTGATGGGATTCACTCTATAAATGACATGAATCGTTTGACCGATGATGTAATATCGCGTCTTCTGAACGACAAACATTAATGCTAGGCATTCTTTCTCAATTGGAGAATAACGCGGTTCAGCACCTGTCATTGTGCGACTGAGGTAATAAATAGCCTGTTCATGGCCATCTTTGTTTTTCTGAGCGAGCAATGCACCGAGAGAATGATCCATGGCTCGAACATATAGAAGGAATGGTATTCCCGAGACGGAAGATACCAAAACTGGAGGGTTCATGAGGTACTGTTTGATGTCGTCAAATGCTTTTTGACATTCTTCGTTCCACACGAAGGACACACCTTTCTTCAGAAGTTTGTTGAACGGTCTGCAGCGTCCTGATAAGTTAGAGACGAATCTCCTGATATAAGCAATTCTTTCTTGAAATCCTCGTAGCTCTTTTAAGGTGCGTGGAGGATGCATCTCTTGGATGGCTTTGATTTTCTCGGGATCCACGTGTATACCTTTAGCGGTAATGACGAAGCCGAGAAATTTACCACTAGAGACGCCCAGGAAGGACTTAGTAGGGTTCATCTTAAGTTGATGTTGACGCATTAAATCTAAGATAGTCTTCAAATCTTGGATATGATCCTCCTTTTGTCGACTTTTGACTACAATATCATCAACGTAGCATTCGACTGTTTTCCAGAGATGTTCGCGGAATATAGTGCTCATTGCTCGCTGATATGTTGCTCCTGCGTTTTTGAGACCAAACGGCATCACTGTGTAACAGTATATACCGACCGGCGTTCTGAAAGAAGTATGTCTCTCGTCGTCTAGAAACATTTTGATTTGGTTGTACCCCGAATACCCATCTATAAATGACATTCGTTCGAAAACCACACGTATTATCGATCATAACATCGGTGATTGGAAGAGAAAACTCGTCCTTAGGACAAGCCGCATTGAGATCGCGAAAGTCTATACAGACTCGGATCTTGCCAGTCTTTTTGAGAACAGGAACAATGTTAGCCACCCACTCAGGATGTTGTTCCTCTCGGATAAATCCGGAAGCCATAAGCTTGTTGACTTCAGCTTCAATTGCATCCATAATGTCTGGACGAAATCGTCGTTGTTGTTGTTTGACCGGTTTAGCATTCGGCATGATATTAAGTTTGTGTGTTGCGATCCTGGGATCTAACCCTGGCATATCCTTATAGCTCCAGGCGAAGACATCGATGTAATCATGAATAAGCTTGATCATGTCTTGCTTATCTGTTTCTGAAAGACTTTCGCTGATGAATATTGGTTTGGGGGATCCTTCCTCACCAACATCAATTTGGATCAATTTATCTTCAGTAGGAGGTTCTCTTTGTTCGAACCTGAATTCCCATTGGTTGTCTAATCTTTGAGCCCATTGTTCCGATTCGGGTGATATTTCAAAATCATCTTCATCATTTTCTTGCGGACCGTTGGCGGAGACCATATTGGCGGATAGAGTAGAACGATAAAAATTGCCGATACTTGTGTCGGAATCAGAAGAATCAGATCGTTCGTCTCTGTTGGATTCTGGATCCGCATAGACTGTGTTGATGAAAGGGGTAGGAGTAATATAACCCAATCCGCTTTTTGTTCTTCCGTATTTCAAGGGAGGAATTCGAACAGGCATTCTTCTTCCTTTTCCCCTACTGAGGCCGGTTCTGAAGTCATAGCCCATGTTCTTGATGATGTTTTTGGACTGTTGACTGTAGCGACGTAATTGTAACCTTCCGGTATCATCGTTTTTGTCGTCGTCTTCCAGATTAGGAGGATTCTGCGGCCCCTTGCAGAAGAATATTGGAGTTTCTCCTGACTTTCTAATAGGAACAAGGAAGTATGAATTTTGTACAGACTCTAATGTTACTTCTGTATGAAGAGTTTGAACAACTCCTATAGTTAGTGGCTCTAAGCTATCTAACAAATGTAAATAACTTTGTACATGATTACAAACATCAATATACTGTAAATGAGATGCTTTATTAATATCAGATGCTGTATTTACAGAAGAAGGCTGAGCCTTAGTAGATTTAGTCAAATTAATGACTAAAGGGGGAGAAGAAGGGCGAGCAGGAGTTTTGTTTCGATTAAGGTCGATAACAAAAGGCTCAGAGGAGGTGAGCTCCCTTGAAGAGGATTGTGGATAAGTAGTGCGTCCACTGACTTGAATGACTAGAGTATCTGGTCTAGCCTGAGAAGATGGTAAGAGAGTGGTGCGCCCACTGACAGGGATTATCAGCGAACTTTGTGGAGCTTGGGAAGGCAATGAAGTGGTACATCCACTGACCGGAATTATTAGTGGGCTTTCTTCAGATGATTTAGTAGACCGCGGATGAGTGATACGCCCTTTTACAGGAATAACAAAGGTGTCAACTTTTGATGTCTCATCATCATCCATAGCCTGTAAGACTTTTGAATACTCATCTTTGTACATGCGAGAGTCACTGTAGTGAGCTTCGACTCCTCTGAAAGGATTAATGTCTGCGACTTCCTTTTGAACTTCTCCCTTTTCATCAATGTATTTGAAGCACTGGTGAAGAGTTGAGGGGACGATATTGTGTTCATGGAGAAAAGGTCTTCCCAAGGGCAAGTTGTAAGATCCAACTAACTCGATCACGTAGAATGTGACGCTCGCCCGGAAATTGCCTATTTGTATTTTTAGGCGAATTTTCCCTAGAGGTTCGCTCTTGCCTTGATTGAACCCTAAAATGGTAGTGACTGTCTTGACTAGATGATGAACTGGAATCCGTAAGGCATCCAAGAGACTCTTAGGTATAATACTTAGAGCTGATCCTGGATCAATTAGAATACGATTTACCTTCATCGTGTCAATATACCCAGTGAAGTAGAGAGGTCGATCATGACGATTGTCCTCTAGAAGCATATCGTCTTGGGTAAAAGTGATGTTCGGAATGATTTTCAAGACACTGTTGCAATGTAGACAAGTCACCGGCTCTGTTTCCGGCTTCTTCAGATGAGTCAGGCAAGAGTCTACTTGCAGTAGAGCTTCACTTAACGTTTCCTGAGTTTCCTTGGATAAACGTAAAAGTTCGAAGATGGACAACCTGGCTGGAGTGTTAGCAAGTTGAGCCAGAATGTCAAAATTATATGGTTTCTGCAATCCGGGAGAAAGAGACTTCTTGATTGGTTTATCGAAGCGAGCAGGTTGTTTCCCTTTGTCGGCTGTTGTTGGTTTAGAGGGAATCGTTTCAGCATGAGCATTTGAAGATCCTTCGTTAGAGATGGGTGCTGGAACTGCAACCGGAGGGACATCAGGAGTTTCCTCAGGAGCTTCAGCATAATCTTTCAGATATGTTTTTCCTGACCGAGTTCCAGAGAGAGCTTCGACTTCAGGCTTAGGTTCAGGGTCTATCGAGACCATGTTGCAATCCTTGTTCTTGGTTTTTCGGTGCTTGATGAGAGCTTCAGTCCAGAAATCGAGGCCAACACGGGATTAATTATGTCTCAAAATGAGGGCTAGAGGTGCTCGGAGTCCTTTGCCGGAGCTTAAACCAGGAGCAGTGGCTAGATCATAACCCATCTTCGCCATTAATTCACGAGATTGTGAACTATATAGATGAAACGCAGGTTGGTATCTGTCTTCGGATCGAGGTACAGTTTTTACCTCTATAGGGGATGATTTTTCTGCTAGGATGAAAGTAGAGGTTAGAGAAAGATTGGGTGTGATGCTAGAAGTCATATGGCATGACTTAGTCTTTCCAGGCTTCTTTTTAGACAAAGGAGCCTTCCGAGGAGAAGAGGGAGACGTCTCGAACTCCGTCACTAAATCGAGGTGGATCCACATAATCTCTCCCTTTTTAGTGGTGACGGGAACAAGTCCTTCATTCTGGGCTGGTGGCATATTCACAACTTCAAGGGTTGCTTTGGGGATAGGGACAATCCCATTTTCTACCAATAACGGAGGAAAGTCACCGAACTGCATCGAAATCACATTTATTGTGACTGTCTTGTCTTTAGGTGTTAGTGTCACAGCTCCTGATTTGATCATTTCTTGGATCTTTCCTTTTAACACGAAGCAAGACCGGATTGTATGACCCAGCATTCTGTAATATGGACAGTATTTTGGATGATCCGTTTTGTTGGCTTCATTAGGCTTTTGATCTCTGGCAGTTGTATCTTGTTACCTTTAAGTAAACATTCAAAGATGCCTTGAACATCGTCGTCGTCGAAAGAGTATTCTTCCTTCGGCCGAGGAGGTCTCTGCTGTTGACTTGTTGGAGCTGGGGTAGCTTGGGTAGATATCACCTCTTGATTTTTGCTTTGGAGATTGACTTCGAGAGTCTCTTTTTCTTTGTGATTGTTGGGTCACGTACTGTTGCTAGTATTTTGACTTGATTCATTGGGAGTCATGTGTACCCCTAGATCTTTGAAAGTCTCGGCACTGACTTCGGCAGCTTTGGCACTGACGATGAAGGAAGGCCAATCTTGGAATTGAGTGGATCCTGTCCACATGTTGATGATTGGTAAGAGATTCGACTTGCAAGTGTCGATAGTGACGGCATCGAAAGTTCCGAGAGGCATTTTTAGAGCTTCTCTTCTGAATCTTTCAATGAAGCTCTCAGTGCTTTCATTATTTTTCTGTTTGATTCGTATAAGAGCTGACATGGTCATGTCATTAATGCCTTCATAGAATCGTTCTAGAAACATCTGTTTGAACCCGGCAAACGAAGTAATGCACCCATCAGGGAGACTTCGATACCATTCATAAGCGGTTCCTTTAAGACAACCAACAAATACCCGAGTAAGGAGGGCATCGCTCGGTTGCAGCTGATCAGTCATTACCTCAAAGTGATTGATGAACTGACTTAGGGAGGTGGTCCCATCAAAGAAAGAAATGGTTGGAGGCTTGTATTTTGGGGGGTACGATACCTCCTTCCATTGTATGGGGTAAGGCTGCTTGATACCTAATCTTTGTAAGCTGTCCTTTTGTTTGAACGCTTCGAATTGAGACCGGAGATTCTTTAACTCTTCAGTGACTGCTCCGGAAGATTGCAGTATCGTTGCTTGTTGAGCATAATTGGGAGGAGGGACTGCAGCATATGTACCACCCCCAGCTCTGGATTGACTTGGAGTGGGATGTACATGAATATTAGACTGTACCCCCGGAATAGTAGAAGGTTCCAGGTTTGGGGCAACGGGAGTATTTAATACCACTGGTGGTACTGTTTGTTGAACTTGCTGAGTTTATTACTGAGCCTGCATAAGAGTATGCATAGCAGTCAATGTATCCGCCATGGCTCGTAACTGTTGTTCCAAGGAAGAAATCCTTTGTTCATGAGCCTCAGTACTAGTCGAAGGTTCGTGATTGCCATCTACCATATAAGTGGTAATTATTCGAGGTATCGACGATGAAACAGTCTGTTCCAAATCGTCGCTATAAGAATCAGTATCTTTCCCCGGCTATTCACGGGAGTTAATACTGGGAAATTGGACTCTCCTAGGAAGTCCTCCATGATCTCAGGATTATCATCTGGATGAGAAGAAGAGACACTGATCGAAGCTCTGGTTCTGGATCTGGTGCCGAGGTAAACACCGTCTTCAGAATCAGATCGTATTCTACCCCCAGTATTTCTAGAGGTCATGTTGACGGAAGCATAAAGAGGTTCGTCTTTGTCTGGTATTGGTTCATGTTGAATCCGTTCGAAGAAAGATCGTCTTTTCGGTGAACAACAACACTGGATCACGACTCGAGGTTGGAAGTTACAACAATGCTCTTCATGACGAACATGAGCAATGTCAGAGACAGATGGAGTATTGATTTTCAACTTGTTTTGCAGATGTTCCCGAAGATCTGCGGAAACAGACTGGGAAGTGTTTGAAGATAGTTTCTGTGTAGAAACTTGTCTTTTATTCTTCTGTCTTTTTGGTTCTTGAATGTATAAAGACCGATTGATCTGAGCGATATAGTTCTTAGCATATTGTGCATCAGGGTCCATTATACTTGTCCTAGTTTGATAAGGCTTCTTTACGTCAGAAGTAGAACCGAGACGATTCCGGTTAAGCTTGTTACGAAGGTCCATAGGAGGTACAACTTTGGTATCAGTCATGGATACTTGCAATTTGCCTTTCTTGGATCGGGAAATTTTGAGAGAAGGAAGATGAACATTATTCCGACTGGGAGTCGGTAATAATCCATCTTTAGAGGAAGTAGCCAAAAGGCGTTTTCCTTTGTTTGATCTAGTAAGAGTACTAGTCAAATTAACCCCAGAGGTAAAAACCTTAGGAGCAGAGGAGTTGACTAAAGAGTCATTCTCCTTGGTTGGCACAAGATGTACAAGTTGTGGGGGAATCATTTGTATATTCTGTAGAAGAGAACCCCCAGCCTGGCCTTGAGAGACAGTCAAAAGACTGTATTGGTTGGCATACGCTGACTTCAGAGTATACGCTGTCTTTTGACTAGCGTATGGTTGGTCAATGATTGCCATACGCACAGAGTCATTAATGGCTAAAGAGCCGACTGCTGTCGTAGGAGTAGAAGAAGAAGAGACTTTGACATGTCCAGAGATGGATTTTCTTGGACACGCTGTCTTGGCTAAAGAACCAATTTTGTCAGCGTGACTAGGAGAAGCCACTGTTGCTGTATTCAGAGAAGCCGAGGAGTGCTTCGCTGAGGTTGGAGACGTGTTCTTGTCAGCGTGGGAAGTGACAGAAGCGTCTTGGGCCGCCTGAGAAGACTTAGGGACATAGACAGAACGTCCCTTCTTCTTGGCAGAGAGAGAAGCGGAGGAAGCAGTACGGCCTTCCTTCACCTTGAGCATTTCTTCATAAGCAGATTGGTCGAATTGTGCGACCATCGTCTTCTTCATCGAACCGATCGACGAAGTATCGCATTGAGTTGTTGTTGTCTCGTTATAGGAGACAGCTTTCCCCAGCAGAGTCGCCAATTTGTTTTCCATAAATAAATTCTATCTATTTATTGTGTTTCTGAGAAAATTACAACTGTAGGAATCTGATCTAGAAGACGATCACTTTATCCCTTGGACGATGCGATGAAGAAGGCTCGGATCTCGAAGAACTTGGACAGCAACTAGGCAATCTCTCTGTTCTCTCTGAATTGAATGTGGTGTCTATTAAAGGTGGAGAAACTCTCTTTTATAGAGTTCTGGATAACTGCTCTGGGCATACGCTCAGTCAGTTACTTGACGTGTGCATAACTGCAGGGACGCGTGGCGAATTTTGGTGGAGACACGTTGGAGTGCGGTTGAGAGTAGTAGAGTATATCCAGGAGAGATGGATGGCATGAATACCATGTCGCATAACTTCTGAATGAGTGAGTAACCGAATACAGGACACATGAGAACGTGTGTTGACTGTACATTTGAAGTAATTCTGAATGCATTTGCTTTAATACGCTATCTTTTGGAGAAGCATGACTAGCATACACTATCTTATTTGAAGAGGAGTCGTATGGAGTCCGTACGCTATTTTGGGTGACAAGAAGTCGTATAGAGTATATACGCTCACTTGATGAGGAGTCGTATGGAGTCCATACGCTGCCTTGATGAGGAGTCGTATGAAGTCCATACGCTGCCTTGATGAAGAGTCGTATGAAGTCCATACGCTGCCTTGATGAGGAGTCGTATGAAGCCCATACGCTGCCTTGATGAGGAGTCGTATGAAGTACATACGCTGCCTTGATGAGGAGTCGTATGACTGGAGAAGTAGACACGTGGCTGTCCTCAATCTTCTCGAATACACCATATCTCCCAATAACTGACAAATATCTCTCGAGCGTCGTGTTGCAGATATGACGGCTGACAGGCTGTCAGAAATGACAGTAATGATGGCTGTGCATTTATGATGGCTAATGGGCTGTCCTCGTAAAAGATAAAATTAACTCTCGAAAATCCATACGACGGTTAATTCTCCTAAGACAGCTGTTCTTTGCACGAAAGACGAAATGTCAGATTCATTGTCCACTGAGTGTATGCTGTGCTGTCAGTCGAGAATTAATAAAATATTCACTGAGCGTATGAATTTTGCACTGAGCGTATGGCTTTTACTGAGCGTATGGCTTTTGGCTGACTTGGTCTTATGTCAGCGTGTTAGAATTTTTCACACCCTACAGCGCCCGTGCATTTTTCTGTCGCACGCCGTGCTTGCGCGCAACGTGCACCGTGGGCACTTTTGCCCTCGCGCACATTGTAACTTGCGCGTCGTGCGCCCGCACGATTTTTTGTTGTACGCCCGCGCGCCGTGCTTGCGCACAACGTGCACCGTGGGCACTTTTGCCCTCGCGCACATTGCAACTTCCGTGCAGCGTGCCTGCACATTTTACTGTCATGCGTCCGCGCGCCGTGGTTGTGCACAACATGCGCCATGGGCACTTTTGCCCTCGCGCACATTGCAACTTGCGCGTCGTGCGCCCGCACAATTTTTTGTCGCGTGCCCGTGCGCCGTGCTTGCGCGCAACGTGCGCCGTGGGCACTTTTGCCCTCGCGCACATTACAACTTGAGTGCCGCACGTCCGCGCATTTTTTTTGTTGTGCAACCGCGCGTCGTGCACCGTGGGTGTTTTTGCCGTGCGCAATGTGCAACTTGTGCGGCTGCGCGCCCGCGTGCCGTGCTTGCGCGCAACGTGCACCGTAGGAGTTTTTGCCCATGCACAATGCGCAACTTGCGCGGCCGCGTGCCCGTGCAATTTTCTGCCGCACAACGTGCGCCATGCTTGCGCGCAACGTACATCGTGGGTAGTTTGCTCGCGCAACTTGCGCGCAGGTCACTCAAAATTACTGTTTTTTCCTCTTTGAGCTATTTTGTAGCTAAAATCTTAAAAAACTCAAAACATGAAAGTTGTAGATCTTTGTCTTGCCTTCAAGAACATTCTTGTTTCACTTTAATCAGAATTTATACGCTATAATTTCAATTATAGTTTTGATCTTTTTGACATATTTTCTGTACTGGACGTTTTTGAGGTTTCCTTCGACTGTAATAAATTTTTTTCATGATTAGATGACTTTGTACAGTTAGAAAATGATTGATCACCCTTAGTGCACCTAACACTAGCACAGATTCAATTATTGTTTTTATGCCAATTAGTTACTTTTACTTATCCCTTCCCACATGTCAGGATATGTCTTTTCTTTCGAATATTTCTTATGTGATATGGTATGTGTTTCCATGCTTTTTCGGATTTATTGTACTTTACAATTTATGCCATGTTTAGAATTTCCTTATAGTGACCCGTTGTGGTGCACTCATTATCCATGTCTTTCTTTGCTCAACATGATAGTGACCCGTTGCGGTGCACTCAAGTCACATTTCACTTCTTTGCTCAACATGTTTGTGGCCCGTCGTGGTGCACCCCTAACAAGTACCCTTAACATGATAGTGACCCGTCGTGGTGCACTCTAGGCTAGTAATATAACATGTAATATGACACGACATGAACCATGAATGTTGTTGCGACGGCTTTATTAGATTACAAGTAATGAATGATTTGGACACCGTGGGTGTTTCTCTTGAGTGTGTTTGTACAAGCTACATGTTCTGTATTACATCATGTCTAAGGCATGGATTCCTGATGACCACGGTCAGGGATTCATACTGAATCTGGCTAGGATTAATGACTAGATTGATCAAGTAGTTCATGAAGAGACTTTCCCAGTTACCTGTTGCCCGTTTGATCTCGGCCTTATATATATATATATATATATATATATATATATATATATATATATATATATATATATATAATATATATAATATATATAATATATATATAATATATAATATATAATATATAATATATATATATATATATATATATATATATATATATATATTAAAAATAATATATATATATATATATATTAAAAATAAACAAATATATATATATATAATATATATATATTTATTTATTTTTAATATATATATATTTATTTATTTTAAATATATATATATATATATATATATATATATATATATATATATATATATATATATATATATATATATATATACATGGATTGGAGCTATCTGTCATGATGAGCACATTTCCAGCTCACCGTCGAGTGAGGCACCTCCTTAGGACACATGTATCTTACTGCAATGTGTCTGCTATACTTGTTTTCTTTTGTTGGGGTCACTCCGGTAGCAGCAGGCGGGTAACTGGACTTGGAAATCTCTTTACATATTTTTAGTAACTAGGCTTGTGATAACCCTAGTTAGTTAAAGTATCAAGTCGTACTCATTGCTTGGCCGTAATTGATGGATGGGATCAGTCCAGTCCAGTCTAGTTTTGTCTAGGCAGTGTCCGTATATTTATTTCAGTATACTATGGTTTGTGCCTTACCTTGTCGATAAATGATCGAAGGCTAAGTTCTGTTCAGGAGAAGGGTTACAACCCCGGTCCGTGTTTGGTTTAAGGGTTGTAACTTAGCTTCCATAATAGTTCCTAAGTCATCTTATCATTTGTCGTCCTATTTAGTACTCACATTCTATACATGATCTTATGCTATACAATGATCAGAGACTAAGTTCTGTTCGGGAGAATGGTTACAACTCCGGTACTTGTTTGGTTTAAGAGTTGTAACTTGACTTCCGAATTAGTTTCTAAGTCTACTTATCATTGTCTTTCTATATAATCCTCACATGCTCACATGTTCAATTATCTCACAAGCTATACATGACTCCCTGTGCCGGGTCACCATGCTCTTATGACCGAGCTATCTCATAAGTTCACATGTTCAATTGCTTTTACATATTCTCAAGCTTCTGTTTACTTAACATGTCTACACTTTACATTATGTTGTATGATAATTACTTTATGCTCTAAGATGTTTACTTATTGTCTTCCTATGTTCGGAATAAGTGCATTGGTAGTGCACGAGTCTCGATCTGTCCTTACTCAATTGTATCTCTAATTGTTGATGTTAGTAATTGCTGGTTTTAGTTCATAGTTTGGCTTCCTTTGTGGTACTTGCTATTGGGGGTCTGACCCTACTGGTTTTGTTTGGCCAGATCTGATAGAGAAGCCCAGAGGATCTTCCACACCATCTACTCGACGGTAACCATCCAGAGCGCCAGAGTACCCAAGTGGGTTTCTCATTTTATTCTCCCACTGGTTATGTATATTATTCTTTTGTGGCGTTTAGCCTCCGAGAACGTGTTTAGCTCGTGTTTTGGTCCTTGACATTTAGCCTACGGGTATAAACATGATGTGCGTATTCTAGACTGCAGCTAGAGCTATCATGTATGACTAATACTCTTGCTAGTTTCTCTATTTTGTATTACTAGCTTCATGATCATCCATGTATATATGGTTTGGGACGCTTTACTATTGTATGTCTGATGATCATACTTCTTGTACCTTGTATAATTGCCTGTGATTGAGATACCTAGGATTGTTTTAACCTAGGATCGACTGTTGGCTTGTAGAAGTAACCCCCATGTCTTGATAACTTATACGTGATTTCAGAGTATTGGCGTACTCTAGCATTACGTAGCTGGCCTTATCCGTCCCCACTTTCTAGTATTCTAGTTCTGGGGCGTGACAACTTGTCAGAAATGATGCACTCACAACTGACTATAACACACTTTATGACACCTCTAAAAAGTTGGAAATTGGGTTAGGAAAATAGCTTGAAGTTGCTGCTTCCTACCCTAACACGTGTCAATTATCGAAACATCAGAACGCAGTTAAACCTAATTCTGTCAGACTAAACATAGCCAAACCTTTGCCCAAGGAGACTAACCGACATGCATTCTACTACAAGCATCCAACTAGAACACCAAGACTTACCAATCATGCACAACACACTGTACCTAACACTCATCATACTAGATGTCACTATTGTGACACTATTGATCATATTTCTCCTACATGTAGAGTAAGAAAGTTAGTTGATTTGAATATATGTGCATGGATACCAAAAACCAACATATTCGGACCCTACAAGAAATGGGTACCAAAACTATTATCTGTAAACTTTTTTGTAGGTGGAACACCCTACTCATGCTAGAAGCAAGTGAATCCTCGACAACAGTTGCTTACATCACATGACCGATGATGCTTCTTTATTCGCTACACTATCGAAGAAGAAAGAAGAATACGTCTCCTTCGACAATAACTTTAAAGGGTATATAGTAGATATCGATAACATCGGTAAGGCTCCCTATCCTATAATTAAAGATGTCTGTCTAGAAACTGAGTTAAAATATAACCTACTCAGCATAAGCCATTTAGCTGACCATGATTATGGTATTAACTTTGTCAAAGAAAAATAGTTGATAGCTCAACTGGTAGTACTATCTTTGAAGGTATTCGGAAGACAATATATATGTTTTCTATTTGTTGGAAAATACTAACAAAGCATATAGATGCTTACTCGCCAAGAACGATAAAAGTCAATTATGGCACATGAGACTTGGTCATGCAAACATGGACACAATTTCAAGCTTATCCACGAAGAAACTGGTACGAGGCTTACCAGACATCATTTTCAAGAAGGATACGGTATGTAGTAGATGTGAAAAGAACAAAGCTACCCGATCCACTTTTAAGTCCAAAAATGTTGTAAGTACCACTAGACCTCTACAATTACTGCATATGGATTTATTTGGGTCTAGTAGAATTTCTAGCCTAGGTGATAAGTTATATGCATTTGTAATAGTAGATGACTTATCTAGATACACGTGGGTATACTTTCTCGTACGTAAAAATGATGCATTATCTGAATTTGTCACATTTTGCAAGAAAATCCAAAATGAGAAAGGATTCATGATCACTAATGTTCGAAGTGATCATGACGACGAATTCGAAAATACAGAATTTGAACAATTTTGTGACACAAACAGATATTTGCACAAGTTCTCATGTCCTAGGACTCCACAACAAAACGGAGTTGTAGAACATAAAAAAAGAACTCTATCTAAAGTAGCAAGAGTAATATTGAATCAATTTAGTCTACCCAAATATTTTTGGACAAGCTGTCAATATAGCTTGTTATGTTCTCAATAGAGTTCTAATTCGTCCTAAATCGAAGAAGATTCCCTATGAGTTATGGTTTGATAGAACACCCACATTTTCTTATTTCAAAATCTTTGGTTATAAATGTTTTATTCTTAATACTAAAGATAATTTGGGTAAATTTGACGAAAAGGTCAATGAAGGTATCTTTTTAGGTTATGCGACCAAAAACAAATGGTACCAAGTCTTCAACAAAAGGACAATGATCATCGAAGAATCAATGAACGTCACCTTCGACGAACTAAATCAACAGACAATCGACGATGATGATGACGAAGACACTAGTACACCAAACAAGGCATATACAGAACCAAAAACCGGAACCAGCTACCTTGAGAGTCTGCCAAAAAGGATAAAGTTTATGGCTGACCGACCCCAAGAACTTGGTAATAGGTGAGATCACTAAGGGCGTAAATACTCGTTCCTCTACCAGAGATATAGCTTCTTGTATTGCATTTATTTCACAGCTAGAACCTAAGACTACTGAAGAATCATGTAGTGATAACTATTAGTTAGATGCTATGCAAGAGGAACTAAAACAATTTGAAGGGAATCAAGTTTGGGAACTTATTCCCAAGCCTATTGATCGTCCAGTCATTGGCACCTGCTGGGTATTCTAAAATAAATTAAATGCAAATGGTTTAGTCACTCGTAACAAGGCTCGACTCGTAACTCAAGGATACAGCCAAGCAGAAGGTATTGACTATGATGAGGCCTATGCCCCAGTTACGAGATTAGAATCTATTCGCATGTTATATGTATTTGCATGTTTTCATAACTTCAAACTTTTTCAAATGGATGTAAATAGCACATTTCTTAATGGTTTTATAAAAAAAGAAGTTTATGTAGCTCAACCTCCAGGTTTCACTGATTTCAAAAATCCTGATTATGTATTGAAGTTGAAGAACGCCCTATATGATTTGAAACAAACCCCTCGCGCTTGGTACGACCGTCTAAGCTCTTTTCTACTTGATAATGGTTTTTTAAAAGGCAATGTTGACACTACACTTTTTATAAAGTCTTTAAATGGAAATCTTCTTTTAAATCAAATTTATTTTGATAATATTATCTTTGGATCTACTGATGAATCTCTCTGTCAAGAATTCTTCAAGTGTATGCAGAATGAGTTTGAGATGAGCATGATGAGAGAACTCAAATTCTTCCTTGGACTGCTAATCAAACAAACCAACAATGGGACGTTCATCAATCAAGCCAAGTATACAAAAGATTTGCTAAAGAAGTTCGATCTGGAATCCGTCAAACCTCTTGGCACTCCAATGGCAACTTCAACCAAGCTCGATGTAGATGAACATGGCAAATCTATCGCCATAAGTAAGTATCGAGGTATGATTGGTAGTTTACTTTATTTAACTACTAATCGCCCTGATATAATGTTTAGTGTTTGCTTGTGCACAAGATTTCAAGCTAACCCTAAGTAATCACACATGTGCACAGTTAAACGTATCTTCCGATACCTTAAAGACACTTCTTCTGTCGGTTTATGGTATCCCAAAACCTTATTCTTTGACCTAACCGGTTATTCAGATGTTGATTTTGCTAGATGCAAAGTAGATAGAAAAAGTACTAGCGGCACATGTCATTTTCTAGGTAAGGCTCTAGTCTCTTGGTTTAACAAAAAGCAAAATTATGTCACATTATCGACTACTGAGGCTGAGTATATCGCCACAAGACGTTATTTGTGCATAAATTTTGTTGATGAAGCAAACCTTAGAAGACTTTGATTTACACTACATACGCATACCCATCTGTGACAACACTAGCACTATCAGCTTGACTAAGAATCCTGTATGTCACTCTCACACTAAATATATTGAGATTCGATATCATTTTCGTAGAGACCATCAAGAAAATGGAGACATCAATTTAGAATATGTAGACATAGAGAAATAATTGGCTGACATCTTTACAAAACCTTTAGCAGAAGATCGATTCAATTATTTACGTCGAGAATTAAAATTTTAGATATCAATAATATTAATTAATTTTATCTTATTAATTATTTTTAATATATAAAAACTATTTTCGAGACAAGCCTATAAAGGGTCTGTCTATCACCATGGCTACGACTAAAGCGAAACGATACTTAAGCGTTCTCCTGTGAATCTCCGTTATGTAGGACCGTTGAACACCTCTAGAGGGGGGTGAATAGAGTGTGTGTGTGTGCAGCAGAAAATAATCACCAATTAAAAATTAACTATGGCAGAAAATAAGAGACAGTCAATAAATGCAGCAAGAGATAGAGAGATCAAACTCAGTGACACAGCAATGTATACTGGTATCCCTCTGAGAGGACTAATCCAGTCTCGAGTACTCTTGCTCGATGTTAATCCACTATGGCACAAGCTAAATGAGAGCTTGCAGTCTCTTACAACACCGTGCTTGGTGACAAGTGCACGACCGACTTCACAACACCGTACTTGGTGACGAGCGCACGACCGGCTCCACAACAGGATAGTTGCTGATCTTGGAACGACCTCTTTACAACTCTTGGACACCAAAAACTCTAAATCAACATAGGTACTACTGGCTTTTGGCTAAGAGATGTATAGGTATAATTTGAAAGCTTAGAACGTTTTGAAAACACTTGAAGAGTATAGAAGAGAAGATGACGAGTGAATGAGTGATTTGAAATAAAAATTTCTCTTCTATTTATAGGTGTTTTGAAGAGTAGAGAAGAGAAGATGACGAGTGAATGAGTGATTTGAAATAAAAATTTCTTTTCTATTTATAGGTGTTTTCTGGGACCGAACTCGGACAGAGTTCGGGCAGAGTTCTGATGCAAATATTTCGCATAGAGACGTTGCTCGCAGATTTGGAGGCAACTGAACTTTTGAATTTAAACTGATCGAACTCGGTTTTGAGTTCTGTCAAGGGATTTTCGAAATATTTGTCAAAGAGCTATTTGTTAAAAATAAAACGAGATATTTTGTAAAGATGAAAAATGTAAATAGGTAGACTCTTTAGAAAATTGGACTGGGATAAACCTAACCCAGTATTACCTATTTGATTTTACAATATTAATCCTAGACTCAATAAAATTAAAATACAGAATAAACTGTAAAATGACTCAAATGAAAATCCATTGAATCTTTTCTTGTTGATGTAGTACAACGTCCATTGATATTGATTTCACATATAGCCTGAAATGATTAGCAGCAGTTTGTATATTTTTGTGTATTGACTAAAGTGTGTGTTGATTATCAAAATCGGGTGTGACCATAGAATGGGACAACACGTTAGCTAGGACAGTACCCCTACAACTAATCTGAGACAGTCGTTGCGTAATTCATAAAATAATTTTAATTATATTAATTAAAATTTAAAATTACTAATCTTAGAATTAAATAATTGAAAAGGAATGATGAATATAAAGTGACATTTTTTTTGTACAAAATACCTCAGCAGAGTTCTAAGCGAACTCGGCCCGAGTTCGGTCCGAACTCGGCTGACGTCGGGTATTTTTAAATAGAACTGAATGGCCCACTTTTTATTATCATCTCCCTCCTCCTCCAAAAAGAACCAGCAGTTGCGAACAACACCCAAAACCCTAGTTTTTCCATCTTTGATTCCTCCCTACTCTCTTGGAGTTTTGCTTGCAAACTTGGATTCAAGCGTGGAATCTTCTCCTCTTCCACATACTAGATTTTGAGAAGGTATAATATCTTCCATCTCTCAGTTTCTCAATTTTCTATTTTCATAGAAATTTTCTATTTTTATTAGAAATCATGCCTAGAATCAATAATCCCTTCAAGAGAAAGAAGACGGCTAGTGAAAAAGCCTCATCTTCGGATCCTATCCAATGACCTCTCTTTTCGCCCGTCTAAACAGACGATGGGGCATTCAAGAGTTTTTCTTTGAAACTCTTGAACAATCTTTGTTATGGTATGCATAATTTTCAATTCATAATATTTGTCCCGGCACACCGATAAAGTGGACGATCTTTCCGTTTCATAAACCCTACTTTGAAACTTTGGGATTGCACAACCTTGTTACACAATCTTTTCCATTGCCACAAATAATTAAGCTATTTTATTGCAATTTTACTTTAGATGATAACGATTATATTGTTAAGAGCCATGTCGCAGGCATTGATATTCAATTCAATGATAACAATTTAGTGAAGATCCTATAAATTCCAAATGTAGGTGAGCCGCTTGTCGATACCATTGATTTTGAATTTCCAAATGACACGACTCTGAACAACTTTAAGACTCAGCTTTGTGCTCATGATCCCGTCCATCCAGGCAAGTTCAAAGCCATACACTTGAGCTTGTTCTTCTATGAGTTATATCGTATTGTTTATTCCACTATACTACCAAAATCTACTTCAAAAGACGATGTAACTAGTCTTGAAATGTCTGGTCTCTATCACATTCGCATGGGATTCCCTTTTCTGTCCCTAAGATGATTATCCAGATGATGGCTAGGTGTCGCGAGATGAAGAGGAATCTCCTATACACGATGATCCTTTATATCATCTTCCATTTTTAGATTGACTTGTTCTCTTGTGCTCGTGACTCTGAGCCCAAGCATCTTTAGCTCTCTCGTCGCAGTGCATTTGTCCCCACTACTCCTCTTACTGCATCACCTCCTCCACCTCACACTTACCCTACGTCTTTTGAGCGTCTTTATCAGCATTTGGATGATATACGACGTGCTCAGCTGGATGAGCACAACTCCTTGCAGCATTTATGATCGACACATCGAAGGAACAAGAGTTCCGCGATACCAGTCGATTTCAGGCACTTACAAATTCTTTTGTGGATCTGTGTTTTGCTCAGACTAGTTAGCGTGCCAGTTCTCTTCCATGAGATCTTAGTGTTTCTGGCTACCGTATGAGGATGAGGCGGTTCATCATTTCTTTGATCCCGGTAACGCATATGATTAGTACCGTGGTTCTGGTGCTACTCCACATCCATCTCATAGAGCTAGCACTTCTGGGGCTGGTCCTTCTGAACATGGTGTTGATGCTGATCGTGCTGACGATGATGAGGACTTGATCTAGACGTTACTGTATTTGTCTATATGTTATCTTATAAGACTATGTTTATGTTTATGTGTTCTTGGAAATGTTCCTACATTCCAAGATAGTATTATTTTTTAATGCACTTCTATGACTGTTTAAGATGCTGAGTTGATGTTTTTAAACTTTTATTATTATTATTATTATGCATTTTTATTTTAGTGTTTATTGTCTCTTTTTGCTATGCACTTATGCTTAGCATTAACTTTTAGCTACTACTTCATTCATAAACTATCTGTAAAATTTATTTATTTTCTTTATATTATCTCTGCGTTTCTTTAACGTTTGTTTCTTATACATAAATTGCGGGGGAGCTTCTCTCTTTGCAATTATTTACTAAGTGAAACGGGGGAGAAAAGGGATCTAACATATTTTTCAGGATAATTTGTACCAAGAGAAGACATTACCAAACAAACAAACAAAAACGTTTTACTATTTTTTGTCAAATCAAGATCAAGATGTTATATCGGTCAAGGTTTGTTAATTATCAAAATGGAAGAGATTGTTGGCCCATTGATCATGGTCGAACCGATTTTAATAATTGATCTAACCATGTCTCGATATAAGGGCTACTTGGACGAACTGCTACAGATTATGCCTGCTACCGTTCAAGACTTGGAGCCATGTTTGTTATTGCGTCTGTATTTTCAATTATCAATATTTTTTTTTACTTTTTATTGAGTCTAGAATATAATATAAACCGAGTTGTACTGACAAATAGGCTACCTAGAAATGTTTTCAAAAATACCCATTTGTTTTAAAAACTAGCCCAAAATCAAAAACCCAATACCTAACTGCTTGAAAGCCCAAAACCTGAGTTACAAACCAAAATTCACCCATTCTGAACAAGCATAATTCTGGACGAATTTGCTCGAATTTGGCCCGAGTTCGGCTATGTGTACATTTGATTTCTAACCCAGTCTTCCCGCAGTTACGAATGCAACGACTATATGCCGAAATCCTCTCGTAGAATTATGTCCAAATTCTGTATTTGGAAATCCTATAAATAGAGAAGAATTTCTGCCATTCCAATACACCAATTCACTTTCTTATCTCTTATCTCTAAGCTTACTACGTTCTTCCAAAGCCTTCTAAGCTTTTATTTTCAAATTCCAAGCCAGTTACAATTTCTAGTCGATTTGCCAATGTGGTACAGTCTAGAAGTTCAGAGTAATTGTAATCAAGAGGCTTGATAAAAGTAAGACACCACACAATTGAAATTGGTCGAGTGCTTCGGATCAAAACTCGCGTTTGTAGAAGTTGCAAGGACTTCGTATGAAAACTTACGATTTTCCATAGTGGATTTCAATCGGGAGGTAGAGTTCTCGACTGCATTAGTACTCACAAAAGGGAGACCAGTATATATCGCCATGTTTGCGTTTGCTCTTTACACTTTATTTTTACTTTTTATATTTGTGATATATTTATGTGATCTTGCTAGCTGATATTCGCTGCCTACTCTATTTAACCCCCTCTAGAGTATATTGCTTTACATTTTGATCCTACACATTGGACATCTAAGGGGGAGTGTTGTAAGTATGGATGTCCCATGGTCTTCCATAACTTATATAACTCATGGCTCTTGGCTTCATAACTTATGTAACTTATGACCCTATAAAAGGACCATTCTAGTTGAGTGTTAGGGGCAGTTTGGATAGAATAACTCTTTAAAAGTATAAAAGTTGCACTTATAACATGTTGAGTTACAGTGCACTTACAGCAAGTGACACTTTCCAAAATGTGTTTGGATAAAGTACTTTTTGTCTCCTACAAGTGAGAAAAATGAGATCGATTGTTTGGATGGTTGTTGAAAGTGAAAAAAATGAGTTCGATTATTTGGATAGTCGTTGAAAGCGGATGTTGAAAGTGATAAGAATTACTGAATATTAATTAAAAAATAATAAATAATTTTAATTTTAAATATTATAATATAAATTATTATTACAATTATTAATTATTATAGTTATTTATTATTATTATCATAAAAATTAATTACTATAATTGAATGATCAAAAAATTAATTATCATAATTTAATGAAATCAATTTCCATAATTAAATTAACAACAAATATCTAAATCCACACACTGGATTCATCTCTCTTCTGCTTCTTACTTTTTTTTCCTCACTCATTTTCTCTCTCTCTTTATGCTTGGTTCCCCCAAAAAAATTAGAAGAGCAACAGCAGCAAGAAGCCGCTGGTCCCTCCTCCCTCGAGTCCCTCCGCCTCTCCCTCAGCCTCGACCGCATACTCCAAGAACTCCTCCTCCGGCGTAAGTGGAACTGTGTGCTCCGCTGTTGCTCGACTGTTGCTCGACAAGATGCTGGAGCCGAGGAGGAAGGGGGAACTGAAGGCTCCGACTTTCGACTAACGCCGAAGCTACGACGTCCGTCGTTGTGAGACTTGTCTCACGGTATCAGTATTTATATACGGATACGTATTTGGTACTGTATTTTCTTGATTTTTGGATACCTTGAAATTTTTCTAAAATTATAGATTTCATGTTTATTGCCATACAGCCGATGTATTGGTGTGTATCGGCGGTTGTTATTCTCATTGTACGGATTTATGACAATTGTCAGGTGACCCTATTTTGACTTATCTCTTTGTTTTGGTTTAAATCTTGACTTGGTTTAATTTGGTTTGGTTCAACTTGGCATGACTTGGTTTGGGTTGGTTTTAGATGAGAATGGTTTTATATAAAACCAACTTCTCTCTCTTCTCTATTATTTATTCTCTTCATCTTCTTCCTCTTCATTTTCTCCTCCAACCTAAGGCAAGTACATTTTGCCAAATTGGACAAATGTTATTTTGTTTGTTCTAAACTCTTTCTTACATGATTATAAGCCTCTTTAGAACTTGGAGTTTTTGATTTTCATGGGTAGATTCTTGGAGATCTAAGTTTGTGCCATTTTCAGTTTTCTTGGGTTTTGATCTATCAAACTTCTTTGTTTTAAAATCTAGTTGTTCTATGTTGTAGAAAATTCCGTTCTACCCCATTTTGACCTATGAAAGTCCAAATTTGGATTTACAGTGAAGGTTTTATGGAGCTTGGAAGATATGGGTTCCATGGCCATCTTTTTCAGATTTTTGAGAAGATGGGCACCCATCGACTCTTGTCGCATGAGCACCCATCGACTCTTGCCGCATGGCACCCCATCGATTCTTGCCACATGGGCACCCATCGACTCTTGCCGCATGGCACCCCATCGACTCTTGCCGAATGGGCACCCATCGACTCTGGCCGCATGGGACTCTGGTCGCTTGAGAAGATGGGCACCCATCGACTCTTGCCGTATGGCACCCCATCGACTCTTGCCGCATGGGCACCCATCGACTCTGGCCGCATGGACTCTGGCGCATGAGAAGATGGGCACCCATCGACTCTTGCCGCATGGCACCCCATCGATTCTTGCCGCATGGCACCCATCGACTCTTGCCGCATGGGCACCCATCGACTCTTGCCGCATGGCACCAATCGACTCTTGCCGCATGGCACCCCATCGACTCTTGCCGCATGGGCACCCATCGACTCTTGCCGCATGGCACCCCATCGACTCTTGCCGCATGGCACCCCATCAACTCTTGCCACATGGGCACCCATCGACTCTGGTCGCATGGGAAGATGGGTACCCATCCACCCTTGGCGTATAGTGCATATTTTAGCTGTTTTATGTCCTATTTGGCTAATTTGTGGCTAGAATTTCTCCCAACTTCCAACATAAAAGTTGAAGATATTTGTCTTGGCTTCAAGAATCTTCTTGTTCCACTTTATACTTGATGTTTTGAGGTTTCTTCGACTGCAATAAATTCCTTAACATGATTTGATGATCTTGTACATTTAGAAAATGATTGTACACCCTTTGTACACCTAACACTAGCACAGATTCAATTATTGTTTTATGCCAATTAGTTACTTTTACTTATCCCTTCTCATATGTCAGGATATATCTTTCTTTCGAATATTTCTTATGTGATATGATATGTGTTTCCATGCTTTTTTCTGATTTATTGTACTTTACAATCTATGCCATGTTTAGAATTTCTTTATAGTGACCCATTGAGGTACACTCATGATTTATGTCTTTCTTTGCTTTACATGATAGTGGTCCGTTGTGGTGCACTCTTGAACATGTCTTTCTTTGCTTTACATGGTAGTGACCCGTTGTGGTGCACTCTTGAACATGTATTTCTTTGCTTTATATGATAGTGACCCATTGTGATGCACTCTTGAATATGTCTTTCTTTGCTTTACATGATAGTGACCTGCCGTAGTGCACTCTAGAACACGTCCCTTCTTTGCTTACATGATAGTGTCCCGTCGTGACGCACTCTTAACAAGCAACCTTAACATGATAACTCTTGATAGTGGTCCATTGTGGCGCACTCTTGATATGACAAGTAAACCTAACATGACATGTATAATCAAGATGTTGTTGCGACGACTATTCTTCTTGCTAATTCAACTCTTTTGGACACCGTGGTTGAATGTATTGTGTATGCTGCACAAACTACATATCTCGTCTTGCATCATGTCTAGGACATGGATTCCTGATTACCACGGTCAGGGATTTATACTGAATCTGACTAGGTTAATGACTAGATTGATCAAGTAGTTCATGCAAAGAGATTTTTTAGTTACATGCGATACCGTTATCTGGGCACTTTAATTGGACTTGTAGCCTGCCGTCGAGTAGACGCATTTCCAGCACACTGTCATGTGTTGCACCCCCAAGTCACCATGGGATATTTGTCTTCTGGGCGATGTATCCACCTAATACAACTCTCAACCTGCGGAAGGATAACTGGATAGCTGCAGGGCTTGTGACTGTGGAATATCTCGTTGCATCTTGTTAATAACTAGGCTTGTGATAACCCTAATTAGCTAATGTAGCAAGCCGTACTCATTGCTTGGCCGTGTTTGATGGATGGAGTCAGTCCAGTCCAGTCTAGTTTTTTAGGCAGTGTCCGTATGTTTATTTCAGTACATCATTATTTATGCTTTACTTTTGTCGATAAATGATTAGAGACGAAGTTCTGTTCAAGAGAAGGGTTACAACCCGGTCCTTATTTGGTTTACGGGTTGTAACTCGACTTCTGGAATAGCTCCAAAGTCATATTATCATTGTCGTTCTATATAATTATCACAGGCTCTCATACCCTAGTTACATACATGCTCATAAGTCTCAGTTATCTACATGCTTACAAGTCTCAGTTATCTAACATGCTCACATGTTCCACTACCATACATGTTCGCATGTACTATTTCTCTTACATGGTTTAGCTATGTCACAAGTTCTCTGTTTAATTCACAAGTCCACAGTTTACATTACGTCACATGTTAATTACTTTATGCTCCAAGATGCTTTACTTATTGTCTTTCTAGGTTCGGGATAAGTGCATTGGTAGTGCACGAGTCTCGATCTGCTTTTACTTAATTATATCTCTAACTATTGCTATGTTAGCTATTGCTGGTTTTAGTTCATAGTTTGGCTTCTTTGTGGTACTTGCTATTTGGGGGTCTGACCCCACTGGTTTTGTTTGGCCAGATCTGATAGAGAAGCCCAGAGGATCTTCTGTACCATCTATCGACGGTGACCATCCGGAGCACTAGAGTACCTGAGTGGGTTTCTTGTTTCATTCTCCTACTTGATATGTACATTATTTTTTTTGTGGCGTTTAGCCTCCGAGCACGTGTTTAGCTCGTGTTTTGGTTTGATATTTAGCCTACGGGCCTAGACATGATGTGCGTATTCTAGACTATAGCTAGAGCTTATCATGTATGACTATTACTCTTGCTAGTTCTCTATTTTGTATGACTAGCTTCATGATCATCCATGTATAAATGGTTTGGGACACTTTACTATTGTATGTCTGATGATCATACTTCTTGCTCCTTGTATAGTTGTCGGTGATTGAGATACCTAGGATTGTTTAACCTAGGATCGAATGTTGGCTTGTAGAAGTAACCCCCATGTCTTGACAGCTTATACGTGATTTCAGAGTACTGTCATACTTTGGAATTGCGTAGCTGGCCTTGTCCGTTCCCACTTGCCAGTATTCTGGTTCTGGGGCGTGACAATTGTTGACCACCGTTCTCTCCCAACGACCAACGACTGGCCTCTTCGTCTCGGCGCTGGACGTGCTCAAGGGATCCGATGGTGTGACTACAACCGCGGTCATGTACCTGTGGTGGTGCTCGATGGGTCGGATGGTTTGTGGGTTAATCTGAGGAGTGAGATCTCTCTCTTCACTTTCCACACACTTACACTGATTTTTTGAAGCAAGTGGTAATGGTAAAAAATGTAGGAGACAATAACTCTGCTATGTCAGATATTCTTCACTTGCGTCTTAGTTACAACATGCAACCAAACATTGAAACTGCAATAATCACCTACTAGTTGTAGCAGAAATCCCTATTGCAGGCCAGTTCCTACCATCCAAACAACCCCTAGGGGCACGAAGAAAGACTATTTTCTTACATTTTCTATTTTGTTCTCCTCTAAAGTATAACACATACTTTATTCCAAAATCCGTCAAGAAATTATACATAATTACACTTCTCCCCCTCCTCTCTCTCTCTCTCTCTCTCTCCTATAGAACTCCGATTCTCTAGAAGAAGAAGAAAAAAACTCCGCCATGGCCGCGAGCGCCAACAGCTCCATCCCGATCACCGAGCTCTTCTGGTCCCTCCTCGATAAGGCCGACCGCAAGTTCTCCAAAGTCCGCGAAGTTCCCTCCTTCGCTCGCCACCGGTAAGCCCTTCCTTAAAAACCCTAACCCTAACAAAACCCTAACCTTAGAAAAACACTAGCCCTAACCCTAACTCCGATCAGAAGCGACGCTGACTTCCACAAGGCCTTCCGGATCTACACCCAGCTCTGGAAGCTGCAGCAGGAGAACCGCCAGAAGCTCGTCGACGCCGGCCTCAAGCGATGGGAGGTCGGGGAGATCGCGTCGAGGATCGCACAGCTGTACTACGGGCAGTACCAGCGGACGAGCGACTCGGGTTATTTATCGGAGGCGTTCGTGTTCTACGAGGCGATCCTGAGCCGGGAGTACTTCAAGGGGGACGGCTCCGGCGGGGGCGGTCAGGAGCAGGGGCTGGTGAGCAAGCAGCTGAGGTTCCTCGCAAGGTTCCTGATTGTCTCGCTCGTGATCGGGAGGCGCGAGATAGCCACCCGGCTCGCCAACTTGCTCAAGGGGTTGGTGGATGAGAACAAGAAGAGCTTTCAGGTGACTTGTGGTGTTGATGATTGTGTTTGTAGTAAAGGTTGCATCTTTGCGGTGGGTTTTAGCCAATGTTATGTCGGAAATAATTACTAAAATGCACAGACGAATGATAGAACAAAAAGCATAAACTAGTAAAGAAACAGAGGATTGGATTTGAAGCATGGTACTGATTCACGGTCCTTACAATATATTTTGCCCTCCAAAATCGGTGCAACAGGGTTGCCGATGATCTATCCCCGAGATACAATGGTTGCCGATGATCTATCCCCGAGATACAATGATTATGAACCCCTCTTTGGAATGACTCGCTTCATCGTTCACTCGGCTTCAAATTGGATGATAGATCAAAGTTCGCCTTGCACAAAGATCAAA
>JANAVB010024599.1:5803035-5832594 GCA_029216955.1 Iris pallida | reverse complement strand
TTGGCTTCATGGAGGAAGTCCATTTTTATTGTTCTATTGTCTTCCTCATGTGTTTCTAACCCACTTTCGTACTTAGCATTTTTCATTTCCGTGGTTAATTTCTTGTAGATCTAGTTTTGTGGTATTTTCGATTCTCATGAGTTTTGATCTAACAAACTTGTATATTTTGCTAGTTGATGGTTCCATGTTGTAGAGAATTACATTTTACTCAAATTTGACCTACGGGGTTTGGATTTGGGTTCCCATTGTTGTTTGGAGGAGCATGGAGACCATGGTATTTTTCATCGACATGTTCTCTGTAGGAGCCATTAATTACATTCTTGACTGCATATGCACATTTTGTGCTTAGCCGCATATGCACTGTGCTTGCATTTAATTAAGTTGCATGCAACTTGCCTGGACCGCATAGGCCATTCTTGGTCGCATGGCCTTGCAAGCATTAATTGCTGCATGCATGCATTAATTGCTTGCATTAAATAATTGTCATTAACATTAAATAATTACTTGGCCTTAGCATTAATTGTATTTGCATGCTTTATGCAAGCAGTAGCTTGCATGGGTATTAATAAGTTAGCCGCATATGGCTAGTTGCATTTAATGGCCGAAATGACTAGTTGCTATTTTGTTGAGCCACATATGGCCAAACTTTAAATATATTGACCGCATGGCCATTTAATCTCATGCATGCATAAGAATATTTAAATATTAAAATGGCTAGCTTGCATGCTTAAATAAACTTGGCCGCATATGTATTAGTATTTAAATGCACTAATATTTAATGCAATTCTAAGCTGGCCGCATGGAGAGCTAAAGCTCAGCCGCATGCCATATTAGATTTAATATATTATATTATTAATTCATGTTCTAGCATCAGCCGCATACCATATTAGATTTAATGTATTATATTATTAATGCATGCTTTAGATTAATGCATTATATTAATGCATGGCCTTTTTTATGCATGCAACTGTTGCATGCCTTTTTAGCATTTGCTTTTGGCCAAATAAAGTGAGCCGCATAAGAACAATACCAAAGCCAGCCGCATGTAATGTTTAACGCATTATATTATTGCATGCAAGCCAGCCGCATGTAATGTTTGATGCATTACATTAATGCATGCAAGCATGCATGCTTGCATTATTAGCATCAGCCTTTAATTATTTTCATGCATTTGTATGCATAGTTTGCTTGCATGTAATTTAATATTTAATTATTGTTGGCCAAACACTTGTAGCCGCATGTATATCAGCCTGGCCGCATACGGCTGCTCATTTTGGCCGCATGGCCTTAACATTTATTGCATGGTCGCTTGCATGCACGTGTATTAAATTAATTGCTTATATTTATTTGCAAGCAACTTGTCTGAGCCGTATATGGTCAAGTGATTTGCTGGCCGCATGTAATAATTTTCCTGAGCCGCATGAGTCCTCTACGGTCCTTTCTCCTGCTAATATTTAATTATCACTTGTATGCTTGTGCCACATTAATTGTTTTCTTACATGATAGTGACTGTTGTGGTGCACTCCTGACAAATTTGACATGATAACTTGACATGAATTCTTGATAGTGGCCCACCGTGGCGCACTCTTGACAAGTAAACTGATATGATATATCTCGACATATTGTTGTGACGGCTAACATGACATGACATGACTTGATAAATGAATAACCTGGACACCGTAGACAATTGTGCTTGTACAAATGAACCCGTCTTGTCTTACATCATGTCTAGGACAGGGACCCCTGAGTACCACGGTCAGGGGTACCTACGGTAAATTGACTAAGGCTAACAACTAGAATAATCCAGTAGTCATGAAGAGATTTTCTCAGCTACAGGCAATCCCGTTATCTGGGCGCCCCACTTGGGATCTGTAGCATGCCGTCGAGTAGGGCACATTTCCAGCACACTGTCATATGTTGCACCCTCTAAGTCACCTAAGGGTACATGCGTTTCCTGGACGATGTACCCACTTGAATTCAACCCCTAATTTGCGTCAGGATAACCTGGATGGTCTGTAGGGCTTGTGGCTGTGGAAGAATCTCGCTGCATCTTGCTAATAACTAGGCCTGTGATAATCCTAGTTAGTTAAAGTATCAAGCCGTACTTATTGCTTGGCCGTAAAATATTTGATGGAGTTCAATCAGTCTAGTCTTGTTGATCATGTACAACATTGTCACATTATCTGATTGTTTATATTTATCTTGCCAATAAATGGTGGGAGAAACCAAGTTCTGTTCAGACGAAGGGTTACAACTCCGGTCTTTGTTTGGTTTACGGGTTGTAACCTGGTTATCTGAATAGTCCCATGGTTATCTCATCGTATATCACCTGTCATGCTTTTTCCTTAATTATCGTCTTTTATTATGTAATTATATTCTTGTGCTAATTGCTGGTTTTAGTTCCTAAGTGAAGCCTCCTTTGTGGCACTTGCTCTTTATGGGATCTGACCCAGCTGGTTTTGTATGGCCAGATTCTGGAGCAACTCCAGAGGATCTACCGACTTTCCAGCCAGATGGTGACCACTAGACGGAATCCTGGCAACGAGTGGATTTATTTTAGCTCTCCCACTCTATTTTAAAAATATTATTTTGAGGCGTTTAGCCGACGAGCAAGTGTTAGCTCATGTATATTTTACTTACTGTCTGCCTACGGGCTGTAACATGATTGACAGATCCTAGGGTTGATCATGTATGACTAAACTCTTGCTAGTCCTCATATTTTGTATGAATAGCTTCATGATCAACTGAATATGTAATGTTTGGGACGCCTTACTATTGTATATTTGGTGATCTTACATCTTGTAACTTTATTTGATTGCTTGTGATTGAGACACTAGGCTTGTTATTGACCATAAGAGACTGATGGCTTGTAGTTAAACCCTCATATATCTAGACAGCCGTGACCGTATAGTGAGGTGGATTCCATTTCATTATACGTAGCTGGCTATGTCCGTCCCCGCTCTCCAGTATTCTTGTTCTGGGGCGTGACACTACGTGAACCCAATATAACCCTCTTTAGATCCCTGTAATTTAGTCTCGCACCCAGACTTCAAATTTTTGAGTAATTATAGCACAAAACCCGAAAAAAATCCACTGTTTCGAAATATCAAAACAGGGCATAAAAGTAGTGAATACCTAGTTTTGGAAGGCAGATTGCCGCCAAGCAGTAGCAAATTTTGGAAAATCTCTGGAACAGACTTCTAGACAACCTAACCAAGATGGAAACCCTATTTTTAGATTTAATTCTTGTTGGTTATTTTCTGTTTAAAATTAGGATAAAGTTGACAAAAAATCTGTTTTCAAAATATAAAAATTCTCCGATACCACGTGCGTTCCGCCAAACCAGGTAACTTGGTCGCGAACCAAAAGCATCAAAAGGTGCGTAACGGCTTCGTGGTCATATGGGATTTGACGGAATTCAAATTGGTCGCGTTGTGCGCGACGAATTTGATGCGTATCCGTCGAAATTCACCGTATCGGTATTTGTGCAAATTTTCTAATTACTTTGTGCACGCTCGTCAGAACGAGACAAAACTTACGCCGACAGGACCGTATCATTTTTCTGGTCCTGTATGCCAAGTTTGGTCCAATTCTGAGACAGTTGATTGGACCGCCGTTTTATGGGCCCCACGATCCGACTCAACGGGCGATTTTGTGCACGGCCCGTCGAAATCCAACTTTGGACATACGGTTGGGTTCGTATCGGAAAACTGGACCTGTTGACATGTAGTTGATGACTTTAGAGACTGTTGACTCCGACACAATTTTTGGTGCAAAGCGGGTCCAACAGCGGACATCGTTTTTGCCCGAAATTACCGTTTTGCCCCTATATCCAGAATTGGACTTAAGGACAGGCAATCCTAGCTAATTTGACTATTCTGAGAACGTTGGTAATGTTTGTTTCAGCTTTCGGAGACAGTTATGATGACTTAGACTGTATGGCTTACCAGTCGACTATATATTTGTTGGATCAGCGTGCAACCACCAGGCAAGTATACCTTGCCTCCTTCTACAGTTTATTTTCATGCTTATAGTACACCTGTTGTAGTATGTTATCCTTAGTTACCTTAGTTGTTATAGATTTATATGATACCCGCGTTTACCAGTTTATTGTCTTGCTTGTATATCAGTATTTCATGACTTGAGAGTGTAGTTATACCAGGCTTGTTTACGTCATGGATCATGCTAGAGTTGTCCTTACCTGTGTCATGACTGAGTTGTACTGTGTCTTCACCTGTATCTTGACTGAGTCGTGTCTGCAAGTATGTGTGAGTGAACTGCTATTCCTTTGTCTTTCCCACAACCAGCGAGTCCACACACGGGACGAGGGTTGTCCTTTGCACCTGCGAGTCCACATACGGGGCGAGGGTGATTTGTTTTGAAACTGACCTGCGAGTCCACATTCGGGGCGAGGGTTGGTATTCCATTGATCTTCCGGCAGTTTATTTATGCATACTTGATCCCGTATCCGTGTTCATAGTTATCTATCAGTAGCCACATGTCAGCCTCCTGTCTAGTTCCTGTTTATATCCTGGTTATATTATTGCATGATTAAACTGTTAGATAGGCATGTTTTATGTATCTTGCTAGTCCTCTGAGGACCTGATGATCTCTTCAGGTTTAGCTGATCGCATGGAGTTAGTTTAGTGGCTCATGGTGGTAGTGATTACACCTGCAGGGACACAGGTATTTGCTTGTGATATTTCTTTATTATCCTCTCATACTTTATATTCAGTACCATGACATTTTCTGCTTATTTTATAGACTCATATCATTCTTAGAGTCTAATCGAACAATATGCTAATGGGCTGCAGACTATGACCTATACTTGTTCATCCTTGTTTATATGATTCATGTGGATTGAGATATAGTTTAGATTAGATATGATACCATGACCTTGACAGCTTATACGTACTCGAGTCGGGCTGGAATTCGCTCGATACGTAGCTGGCTTGCTCACGAGCTCGCGTCCGAAAAGCGGGTGCGGGTCGTGACAAGTTTTTGTGGTGGCCCATGCAGGTCAGAGCATATCGTATCGGTTACATAACTGTACTGGTACGAGCCTGCAACAATGACTAAACCTTAGGAATCTCAATCCACTCTGCCTTGAAAAGTATCCTAGAAATTCTCTATGTCCTTGAAAACTCCATATTTGCTCTCGATTATACTTCCTTGCTTTATGTGCCATTGATTCTCGTCCCTTTTATTTTGGGGTGACGAATGATCGTGCTGACTAGGATTTACCAGAAACTCTTAAATTATAGTATAATATTGCATGATTATTGAGTTTTGGTTGTTTATAGATATGAAGGATTTTAGTTGCCATATGCCTAGATATCTGTCGGTAGAATTATTAGCGACTAGTTAGAATATCATAAGACTTTAGTGACCGTGTTTTGAGGAGTAGTGTGACCAAAGGTGGGTAGAAGTCCCCAAGTATTCAGATTTATAAAATGGCTAGAGAAGGTCATAGAATAATTTTGAGAAATTAAATTGAGGAGATTAAGGACTTTGAATTTTAAGGAATAGTCATGAATTAGAATTTCGAGGACGAAATTATTTTTAAGGTGGGTAGATTTGTAGCTCCCCTTCCCGGAATTTTTTTTTGAAATATTTTTTTTGCTATTATTTATTTGATTCAAATGGTGATTTATAATTTTTTATAAATAATTATTTAGTTAATTATTACGGTAGAGAGTTCTAGTCATGGTTAGGAATTGGAGTACAAGACGACCAGAAATAGTGGCACGGATAGTGCAGTTGCGTACTTTGGCTAGTGTATTAGCTATGTTAGGGAAGGCCGAGCCATAGGATTGTCCTAACTAGAAAAATCAGGCCAAGTTGTGACTTAACCCTTAGCAAAGATTTATTTATTATTTATATTATTGAGTTTTAGGAAATCCGGTTGTATCGAACTAGTCCAGATTTGACCCAAAACGAGCCCAAGCCCATGTAGTCATGCGGTACGTCCAGCGACATTCGTGTTTGTGTATTTTGGTATGATTGTGTTGTTTTCCGTCTTAATTATTTAATGAATATTTTTAAGTACTCGTAATTAATTATTATAAATATTATTATTAGTCGATAGTCAATGACATTGTATAAAATAGGTCCTTATATAATTTTTGGAATTTTTAGACTGTACGTAATGGTATATATACACCATTATTGTTTTATTAAATTTCATTATTATTATTATTATTATTATATTTTATTGGGATTGTTATTTAATATTATTATTTTATTAGTTATATTATTTTTGTCAGCTAAATATGATTTTATATATATATATATATATATATATATATATATATATATATATATATATATATATATATATATATATATAGAGAGAGAGAGAGAGAGAGAGTTATATAATTATATACGTATAAATGTGTATATATATATACGTGAGTATGTGTATGTGTTTGTATATATAAATATATTATATATGTGTGTATTTATATGTATATAAAAATATATTACCTATGTGTGTATTTATATGTATATATAAATATATTACCTATGTGTGTATTTATATGTATATATAAATATATTACCTACGTGAGTATTTGTATGAATACATATAAATATATTATATAGGTGTGTGTATGTATATACATATATATATATGTGTCATCACAAAGAAGAGCCAACAGCCGAACTGAAATCCCCCAACAAACCAGATTTGAGCCCAGGCCCACGAGAGCAGCCTCATAACCAGCTCACACCCGAGCGTTAAACCCCTACCTCTGGTTCTGTATCAGCGCAGCATATTTATATGCGTATCGAGATCGAAACATGGAAAACCCTGATCCTCTACGCAACCAAAGCCGCCAGCCTTTGGCGACCCCGACCCCGTGCTCGCCACTGCCGTGCGCCGCCACCGGCCGCCCATCGCTGGCCGTCGCGCGTGCGTTGCGCGCGAAACTGAGGAGCAGCAACCGCGAACAGACCACAGTCAGGTAACCCAGTTCATCTCATGATATCTTCCGATATACTTAATCGATTCTCGATCTAGAAGATCCTACGTGAACCCAATATAACCCTCTTTAGATCCCTGTAATTTAGTCTCGCACCCAGACTTCAAATTCTTGAGTAATTATAGCACAAAACCCGTAAAAACCCCACTGTTTCGAAATATCAAAACAGGGCATAAAAGTAGTGAATACCTAGTTTTGGAAGGCAGATTGCCGCCAAGCCGTAGCAAATTTTGGAAAACCTCTTGAACAGACTTCTAGACAACCTAACCAAGATGGAAACCCTATTTTTAGATTTAATTATTGTTGGTTATTTTCTGTTTAAAATTAGGATAAAGTTGACGAAAAATCTGTTTTCAAAATATAGAAATTCTCCGATACCATGTGCGTCCCGCCAAACCGGGCAACTTGATCCCGAACCGAAAGCATCAAAAGGTGTGTAACGGCTTCGTGGTCGTGTGGGCTTTGACGGAATTCAAATTGGTCGCGTGTGCGCGACGAATTTGATGCGTATCCGTCGAAATTAACCGTATCGGCCTCTGTGCAAATTTCCCAATTACTTTGTGCACGCTCGTCAGATCGAGACGAAACTTGCGCCAACAGGACTGTATCATTTTTCTGGTCCTGTATGCCAAGTTTGGTCCAATTCTGAGACAGTTGATTGGATCGCCATTTTACGGGCCCCACGATCCGACTCAACGGGCAATTTTGTGCACGGCCCGTCGGAATCCAACTTTGGACATACGGTTGGGTTCGTATCGAAAAACTGGACCTGTTGACATGTAGTTTGACGACTTTAGAGACTGTTGACTCTGACACGATTTTCGATGCAAAGCGGGTCCAAAGATGGACATCGTTTTTGCCCAAAATTACCGTTTTGCCTCTGTGTCCAGAATTGGACTTAAGGACATGCAATCCTAGCTAATTTGACTATTCTGAGAACGTTGGTAATGTTTGTTTCAACTTTCGGAGACAGTTATGATGACTTGGACTGTATGGCTTACCAGTCGACTATATATTTGTTGGATCAGCGTGCAACCACCAGGCAAGTATACCTTGCCTCCCTCTACAGTTTATTTTCATGCTTATAGTACACCTGTTGTAGTATGTTATCCTTAGTTACCTTAGTTGTTATAGATTTATATGATACCGCATTTTACTAGTTTATTGTCTTGCTTGTATATCAGTATTTCATGACTTGAGAGTGTAGTTATACCAGGCTTGTTTACGTCATGGATCATGCTAGAGTTGTCCTTACCTGTGTCATGACTGAGTTGTACCATGTCTTCACCTGTATCTTGACTGAGTCGTGTCTGCAAGTATGTGTGAGTGAACTGCTATTCCTTAGTCTTTTCCACAACCTCCGAGTCCACACACGGGGCGAGGGTTGTCCTTTGCACCTGCGAGTCCACATACGGGGCGAGGGTGACTTGTCTAGAAACTGGCCTGTGAGTCCATATTTGGGTTAAGGGTTGGTATTCCATTGATCTTCCGGCAGTTCGTTTATGCATACTTGATCCCGTATCCGTGTTCATAGTTACCTGTCAGTAGCCACATGTCAGCCTCCTGTCTAGTTCCTGTTTATATCCTGGTTATATTATTGCATGATTAAACTGTTAGATAGGCATGTTTTATGTATCTTGCTAGTCCTCTGAGGACCTGATGATCTCTTCAGGTTTAGCTGATCGCATGGAGTTAGTTTAGTGGCTCATGGTGGTAGTGATTACACCTGCAGGGACACAGGTATTTGCTTGTGATATTTTTTTATTATCCTCTCATGCTTTATATTCAGTACCATGATATTTTCTGCTTATTTTATAGACTCATATCATTCTTAGAGTCTAATCGGACAATATGCTAATGGGCTGCAGACCATGACCCATACTTGTTCATCTTTGTTTATATGATTCATGTGGATTGAGATATAGTTTAGATTAGATATGATACCATGTGTCACGCCCCGATCCCGGAGGATCGAAAACTAGCCACTGGACGTGATGCCGTACAAGTCTAGATTGCACTTGTACAAGGCAAAACCATTACAGTTCCTGGTATTTCTCAGAAAACATCGTCAACACAGCAAAACCAAGCAGATATATTGAAGTCACACAAGATATGAAGAATATATCTCTTTATTGATAATCATAATGGGTTACAAGACTTGCAGCGGAATACAGAGTTTACAACTGATTACAAGACTCGCAGCGGAATACAGAGTTTACAACTGTTTACAAGGCTCTTAAATAGCCAACTGAATGTATACACTTGCCCTTTAGGCTACAGATGAATATACCGACTTATTTACACTGAACTTGCCAGTATGGCTATAATCTCACTGGTACAACTGAGTTCCCATGTTCCATACATTATGTCCCGTATAGCAGAAGACATCGTCTTGAAATAAGAGCTTCTGCACACCCATCCGATTCATGATGCCAAGCACTGATTCACAGGATTCCCTTCCAGCAAACACCTGTAATATTGCCCACAACGTGGGTCAGTACATCATCAATGTACTGGCGAGCGGTGCTGGCCCAACTCACCTAAGAAGACAACCCTAAGTAATCATGTTATAGAACATTATTAACAGTGGTCTTTCTTGTTGTCTTAGGGTCAATTTCATGTTATAGCCGACAAGAAGTAAAGCATGCAAATCTCATAGCCAACATAATTTAAAGCATACTGTTATTACCCTTTGGTGATTCTTACCCACGGTCGTGTAGCCATCCCTGTACATTTATAATACTTACTCTGCCTGCACAAGACATTGTTAAGAACAATATCATGATTCAATATAAATATCACCGTTCAGGTGATTCTTACCAACAGCCGACATCTTTTCCTGTATTTGAGTAATAACTTACTCTGCCTGCATAAGACATCATTAGCACTTGACCTATCTATATGAAGGTCACTGGCGACACGCCATCTTGGACCGACTTACAGGTATACAGTGCCGTTGTCAGTGCAGGTAGCTAGCCCCACTGCAAGTCCTGTATACCGTGCTACTACTTCAGCACTGCTACTACTTCAGCATTGGTTTTCCCCAGGACGAACCGGGTTCCATGGCCCAGGAATACCGTTCGAGAAACCACCTTGTCGACAAGTTGTCCATGACCATGCAAGTATATGCAACTTATCTAAGAAGAAAACATATAATGCATGATAAGGAAAACTAAGGGTCCGTTTGGATATGTTTTCTAAAATTTCTTTGTAAAAACAGTTTTCTGAAAGTAAGTTATAAAGTTGTTTTTAGAGTATAAAAAATTTGAGTTTGCGTTTGGTTTCTTTTATCTGAAAATAATTTTAAAACACAAAAGTTAAAAATTGTGTTTGGTAATTTTTTTAAGAAATTCCAGTTGTTTACTGTTCGTGTCCAATCGTGTCCAACTGTTCCCCCAAATGTGTCCCAAAATACGACAGTGATTCTCTGTGTCCCGAGTCCATCCCTATCTCCCAAACGTGTCCCAAAATACGACAGTGATTCTCTGTGTCCCGAGTCCATCTCTGTCTTCCAAACGTGTCCCAAAATACGACAGTGATTCTCTGTGTCCCAAGTCCATCTCTGTCTCCCGAGTCCCATCTCCGTGTCCTAAAAAACACCCCGTCTATCTCTGTGTCCACCTACCACCACTCTTCTCTTCACGGCTGACGAGTTTAACTCATCAATGGAGGAGCCCATATGCCATCTCGAGCTGGTCCTCGACGAAGGGAAAGGAGCTCCTCGTCGTCGAGCTGGTCGAGGACGGCGACCACGTCGAGGACGATGAACTTCTTCTTCCTCCTCCTCGACCTCTGAAGGAGAAGACGGAGGAGTGGAGGGAATAGAAGGGTCTCTGGAAGTTGAAGGTGAGGTCGATGGGAGGACGGCCGGGGCTCGTCGGAAGAGCTGTGCCGCCGAGGAGGGAGATGGATCTGAAGAAGCTCCGCCGGAAGAAGCTGCACCACCGAGAAGGGAGGAGGTGGTGGAGAGAGGACCGGCAAAAAATAATTTTGGAGACAAAGTTGCACCGCCGGAAGAAGCTGCACCACCGATGAGAGGTGCTACTGATGGTGGTAGCCAAAAAATATTTTTAGAGAACAAATGATGAGGAGAGAGAAGAAGAGTGGTAGCCAAAACACTTTCGGAAAGCTACTTTTTCCTCCACTCCAAAACCAATGTTATAACGTTAGTTTTTTCTAAAAGCAATTTCTGAGTGTAGAAGTGGAACATGTAACCAAACACTTTTTCTTTCGGTTGTAACGTTTAAACTCAGAAAACTGAGTTTAAACTTACAACCAAACGGACCCTAAGTAATTCAGCCACCATTCTCATTCATATTACCATCTTGCCATCTTGCCATCTTTCCAGGATCTTGGCATAATCAACATTCTACATCGGCGACAGGATAATAGAATGTTGTTACCCAATCCCTTTGCCACCTCTTTGATACCATACATCTTTCCAACCAACTCAATGTACTCACCGCCCAATTCCTGGGACTTAGCATCTGTTTAGCATATATTCATTCGAATGGAAATCAAGCATACTCACTGCCCAATTCTTGGGTCTTAACATCTGTTTTGCCATCTATTCATTGAGCCAAAGCTCGATATACTCACCGTCCAAGTATTTGGGACTTTGCCTTCACCTGTCATGTAATTCATCGCAACAGCGTACAAGCATATAATTCATTTAGCCACAACAGTTTACGTTCAGGTGATTATTATCTTTCATTATCTTTTCCAAATTCCATGCAAGGTGTTATTGAACAGCTCAATATGAAACATAGCAGACTCATCCTTATTTTTAAGCGTGAAGCTAAAGGATCTTTGAAGGTTTCAACACTACTCACATTAATAGGACGATTCCCGCCACGATCGCATAGCCTTCCAAGCAATCCTTCGCACAATCCCAAGTCCAACAAGGCTTCATCGAACCAACCATCCATCATAAGGCATCTTGCGGGTCGGGGCACTACAATATATACCACTCAGAAAAAGTTTCGTCCTCGAAACTCAAAACAAAACTCATCCCCAAAACTTCAACCAACTCTTCATGAAACTTCTCAATGATCAACTTGCACCATTAATATTTCTCCGCAATCCCTCGATTGATTTTAGTTAATGTACCGTCTCGATATAGCATCCCAATTGATTCAAACTAGTTTACCATCTTGGATCTTTCCTCCGACACTCGTGCAAATCCTTTAGCACATGATAATCCTCCCCGTGGTTTCGTTTGAATTCAGCATATCACTTAGTTGGAATCATACATATATTTTAGGCGTCCCCAAAATACATGCACTTCAGCCAAGTTCAGTGATAGAGAAAGCGAACGGGCTACGGTGTACCTTCCTTTCCGAACATCAGTAATTTTTTTTGAGCATCTCGTATAATCCCACTTGTTTATTCAATATCCCAACCAATTAATATCACAATAGATGTTACCAATTCCAACTCGAGAAATTTTCCATAATCGATCCAAAATTCTCTAAAGTATTCCGACTTAGATGTATCAAGTATTCCTTTCAAGTTCATTGTCATTCATGCCACCAAAGTTGATAAATCTTATAGCCACATTTCATTTCGATATCTGATTCTTATTGATTAAATCTTATACTCATCATCCTTCGCATCCATACACTTTGTTTGCAACTTGTAAATTTTTGATCATGATCCCTCTTCCAAGTCGTACCATCCGTCAAATTGTATCATCATTCCATTCCAGTAATAATTCTCGCTGTACTCCAACATTTTCTTGTATTGATCAAGCCAACATATTATCTTTTCACATAAGCACTTTTATATCTAGCAACATTAATTCCGAGGGTCATTCCTATTCACATTCGCTGATCTCGGCTACATGTACTATCCAATTCCGTCATTACACTTATCCTCAATTCTGATCTGATCAATAAAATTATTCCAACTGTCTCAAAGCACTACCATCAATTTTATGCAGTTCAATATTAATCAACCAAATCCAACCAGTTCCAACAATTTCCAGCATTCCAACAAGGACAACTCAATTTTTGACGTTCCAACAAGGCAACCAAATTTTTGAAACCAACATGATCCGTCATCCCATCCAATGTTATAACATCAAATTTCCCAATATCCATTCCATTCCGAAGCCTACCTTCCAACATATCTTACTCATTCTGACTAAACACACGCAACATCAATAGGGACATCCTACGATTTTCCAACAGTCAACTTAGCATTCAGTCAAGTCTCTATGGTCAACTAATCTAAGCTAAACCAAACATTCAGCTAGCTCATATGAGATGAGTAGCTATCAGGGACATACTTATCTCTTATCTTAGAGGCAACCAATTCTCATCATAGGGCAACTCTATGGTCTGACCAACTTAGGGACATGGGACACCACCCCAATCTTATGAACTTATTCCTAACACTGACACTGAAGAACATAGCTAACCAATCTGAAACTTAAGCAACCAACCAACATTCTAGGCAACCAACCGACACTCTAGGCAACCAGCCGATAATCTAGGCAACCAATCGACAATCTAGGGTCAAGTCTTTCTACCCGTACTCATACTCAGGTCATACCCAATGAAGTCTCATTTTAGACTTACCCGTAACCGACCAATTCTATCCAACAATCCTTATGGGTCAATTCCGAGGCTATCATATAAAACTTATCAATCGAATATCCAAACTTTTAATTTCCACTTGCATAGACATAGCATCTATTTGATCCAACTTGCATCCTTATATCGTACTCAAATTGTCTATTCAATCGGGTCAACTATTTCGAATCAAAATCCAACATTGTTACCTCAATAGTTTATCACTTATGATCTCTTTCCTACGGTCTCTTCGCGACATATTTGTTTCCTACATTCTTAGATCATCGATACGGTCTATACTCCTTAACCAATAACATAGGCAACTATAAAATCGTATTTCTTCCGGGGCATCTTTTATAAATTTTCTAGCACCACCACGATCATCTCTTAGCAATCCACGTTAACCATCAATATTTGTTTTTACATCATCTCCTTGTGATTCCATAAGAAGATTTACTATTCATTGCACCGATCCAATCTCTATGGCGCTAATCATCTAGCATTCGTATATCGGTCCTCTTAGTGGGTATAACATAACTCTTTAGCTAAGTCAAAATACCATAATTCTATATTCCACCAAACTTGTTATTCAAGCGACAACATCATCTACTGACAGGGTCTATTACATATCGCTGCACCTCGATACTTATTTGTATCCCAGCCATTCGACTCTCGTAAGGAACGTCTACTCTTTCATGCATTAAGGGACAAGTACCCATTCTCTATGCCTCAAAATAGTCAAGAGTCATAACTTGTTAATTCGAGATACATCAAATTTTCTCAAGCACACTGAACCACGTGCTAAGATCATCTATTCCTCAAGCCCACTTTCTATTTTTCGGTCGTCGATGCAACTTTTTGCATCTTCTAAATCATTCGCAACATCCCGATAAACGTCTAACATCACCATCAATTATGTCGATATCCAACAAGCAATTTCTTTTACTCAATTCCAACAATGTTCAATATTCGGTCCATCTTATTCTTCCAATCATTTGATAGCAACACAACACCATCGTTACCAAGCCTACAATACTCCTTACCCAACCGATTCAAGTCTTCGCCTGAATCTAAAATTTGTTTTCTTCCCAACCAAAGCATCATTTCATATTCTCAATTCTCTTATTACCCAACATGATGCTAACTGACAAGGTCTAGCGATGGTTCACCCGAACACTCAAAATCTTGCAGCGGGTCATCCAACTTAATCATCAAGGGACATTCCTAACCGTCACGTATCAATTTTAAGCTCAGCTACGAATCGATACCACCCAATACCTTAATAGGTAAAGAAATCACAAAATCATAAACACATCAAGGGTCAAGGGACATCTTATCACGACGAGGGTATATGTAATATACCACTCAGAGCTCAAGCCATTCCGACACAATATTCCCTCGCATCAAACCAACGTCCACTATGGACAATCCATCCTGCAGTGGTTATGCTGACCACAAATACCGACTCAAGATTCTGTCGATTTCCCATTCACTGAAATTCATGCACATTCTGTTCCAACATACCAAGCCATCACCCACGGTCGATTGCTGCATAACAATCGATCTCAAAGAATCCCACACATAAGACATCCAGCATACATCATAAACTTATTATCACATCACATCATTGTTATTCTTTTTGATATCTTTTTAGAAATTCAACAAAGCACACATATCAAAGCCCACATATTTAGACTTATTGTATGGAACACCCAGTGAGAGGTTAGAATGATCAACGGACTTTCAGTCAAGGGAACAACTTAGAATAGTTTGGAAGCAATACAGAATAATCGCAGAAGCACTATGAGTCATCATAGAGGCAACTTTGATTTCATCGCGGAAGCAACTTTGAGTATTCGCGGAAGCAACTTTGATTCACCGTGGAAGCAACTTTGAATAATCGCGGAAGCAATCTTTGAATCATCGCGGAAGCAGCATAGAATCATCTTAGTAGCAACATTAATTCGAAATAAATTGAATAGGAATCCAAGGACGTAAAGCCGTGCTCTGATACCATTAAGTCACGCCTCGATCCCGGAGGATCGAAAACTAGCCACTGGGCGTGATGCCGTACAAGTCTAGATTGCACTTGTACAAGGCAAAACTATTACAGTTCCTGGTATTTCTCAAAAAACATCGTCAACACAGCAAAATCAAGCAGATAAATTGAAGTCACACAAGATATGAAGAATGTATCTCTTTATTGATAATCATAATGGGTTACAAGACTTGCAGCGGAATACAGAGTTTACAACTGATTACAAGACTCACAGCGGAATACAGAGTTTACAACTGTTTACAAGGCTCTTAAATAGCCAACTGAATGTATACACTTGCCCTTTAGGCTACAAATGAATATACCGACGTATTTACAATGAACTTGCCAATATGGCTATAATCTCACTGGTACAACTGAGTTCCCCTGTTCCATACATTATATCCCGTATAGCAGAAGACATCGTCTTGAAATAAGCGCTTCTGCACACCCATCCGATTCATCGATGCCAAGCACTGATTCACAGGATTCCCTTCCAGCAAACACCTGTAATATTGCCCACAACCTGGGTCAGTACATCATCAATGTACTGGCGAGCGGTGCTGGCCCAACTCACCTAAGAAGACAACACTAAGTAATCATGTTATAGAACATTATTAACAGTGGTCTTTCTTGTTGCCTTAGGGTCAATTTTATGTTATAGCCGACAAGAAGTAAAGCATGCAAATCTCATAGCTAACATAATTTAAAGCATACTATTATCACCCTTTGGTGATTCTTACCCACGGTCGTGTAGCCATCCCTGTACATTTATAATACTTACTCTGCCTGCACAAGACATTGTTAGGAACAATATCATGATTCAGTATAAATATCACCGTTCAGGTGATTCTTACCAACAGTCGACATCCTTCCCTGTATTTGAGTAATAACTTACTCTGCCTGCATAAGACATCATTAGCACTTGACCTATCTATATGAAGGTCACTGGCGACACGCCATCTTGGACCGACTTACAGGTATATAGCGCCCTTGTCAGTGCAGGTAGCTAGCCCCACTGCAAGTCCTGTATACCGTGCTACTACTTCAGCATTGGTTTTCCCCAGGACGAACCGGGTTCCATGGCCCAGGAATACCGTTCGAGAAACCACCTTGTCGACAAGTTGTCCATGACCATACAACTATATGTAACTTATCTAAGAAGAAAACATATAATGCATGATAAGGAAAACTAAGTAATTCAGCCACCATTCTCATTCATATTACCATCTTGCCATCTAGCCATCTTGCCATCTTTCCAGGATCTTGGCATAATCAATATTCTACATCGGCGACAGGATAATAGAATGTTGTTACCCAATCCCTTTGCCACCTCTTTGATACCATACATCTTTCCAACCAACTCAATGTACTCACCGCCAAATTCCTGGGACTTAGCATCTGTTTAGCATATATTCATTCGAATGGAAATCAAGCATACTCACTGCCCAATTTTTGGGTCTTAACATCTGTTTTGCCATCTATTCATTGAGCCAAAGCTCGATATACTCACCGTCCAAGTATTTGGGACTTTGTCTTCACCTGTCATGTAATTCATCGCAACAGCGTACAAGCATACAATTTATTTAGCCACAACAATTTACGTTCAGGTGATTATTATCTTTCATTATCTTTTCCAAATTCCATGCAAGGTGTTATTGAACAGCTCAATATGAAACATGGCAGACTCATCCTTATTTTTAAGCGTGAAGCTAAAGGATCTTTGAAGGTTTCAACACTACTCACATTCATAGGACGATTCCTGCCACGATCGCATAGCCTTCCAAGCAATCCTTCGCACAATCCCAAGTCCAACAAGGCTTCATCGAACCAACCATCCATCATAATGCATCTTGCGGGTCGGGGTACTACACCATGACCTTGACAGCTTATACGTACTCGAGTCGGGCTGGAGTCCGCTCGATACGTAGCTGGCTTGCTCACGAGCTCGCGTCCAAAAAGTGGGTGCGGGTCGTGACACTCTCGAAGCCGCCTATCAGTGTGCCCATAAACTGCTTCAAGAATGAAGTGGAATCCTCCCTTGTTTATAAAGGAAATACCAATAAGCTGCTCTGACATCAGAACCAGTTCCCCCTCCCAACTATCTCTGTTCTACCGAACCCAGATCCTAGCCATATCCCAAAGATCCAGGTTGTGGATATGCGCCCAGTTTGTCGGTCCTACGAGATAGCTTAGTCTCCCCTCTAATCTTGGTCTCAAGAAGAATAGAAATGTTACACTTCTTCCTCTTCAGAACTCCATTGATCTCCCTCCATCTCCCAATGGAACACCCACCATGAATATTTCAGGCAAGGATCGACATTAATTAATTAATGTAGGGTCCCCCTGAACTCCATCTGGACTGACACCCGAGGGAAGTGTCCCGTCCGTCAGATCTATATCCTCCCCCATCCCCGTCCCTGAGGAAGGTGCAAGATGGGCCTGAATCCTGGAGAGAGTCAAGGTCCAATCTGGGTTGGCCACGGTTTGATCATCGAGCCCTACTGGCTGGAGCTCCACTTTCCGTGGGGACGGGGCATGCCTTTTTCTGCTATAGACCTTTTCCACCATAAAAGACTCCATCCCATCATGTCTGCTATCCAGGGAAATCATGCCCCTTGTCACCATACTCCTCTGGGGCCTGAACGGGACTATCGCTCCCTGAGAACCCTCCTGTCTCTGCGGGGTGTCAGTCACGGATCTCCTGGCCCCCTCCATCGGGGAGACCTTCTCCATCGGCCTAACTGTCGCCGCCACTCCTGCAATAGGACTGGGTGCCACCTTTGGCTCAACTACCTCCATCTGCACTACCGATGACCTAGCTGTCTCCGTCCCTCTAGACAGGCAAGCACTGGATGGGTGACCAAAGCACTCACAAAAGGAACATATTGGGGGGACCCAATCATACTCCATTGCCTGAGTCAAAACATCCCCGGATGCCACCTGATACTCGAGAATACTCGGGAGGTCCATCCCGGCCTTTATCTCCAAAAATACTTTGGCGTACATCAGTCTGGTACGGTAAGCCATAGCCTCATCCGCGTTGATCGGCTTACCGACCAGGCTAGCTAATCTCATAAGCAGAGGTATGCTCCAGTATTTCACCGGGAACTCAGGGAAACGAATCCAGACGAAAGTCGCGTTCAGCACCTCCTTCTCACATCTCAACTCCGGTGTCCACTCCTTCAGAATAATAAGCCGCCCGTCAAAGGACCAGGGCCCTCCTTGAATAATCCTGGACACATCCTCCTCCAAGCCGAATTTTACATAGTAAAATCCATTCTCACGTGAGAAGAACTCCATACCCCCCTTGGGCCGCCATACCCTCTCTGTATAACCCCGTATCTGCCCATGGGACGGTTTACTCCCCCAACACATAAATTACCAACGTGTTCTTCCAGAAGTCTGTGACCTCCGCTATCTCTTCCGCCGAGAAATATGCTCGAAGGCCTCCTCCTACCATCATCGGTGGCACATACTCCATCGACACCGGGCTCTTGTTCCCACCCGGCATACACACATCCTTCCAGGATTTGGGCCTAGGCCCGTTTGTTCCCGTCCAGGGGGTGGCAGACGGAGGCCTCTGACTCCCGACATCTCCAGCAATACTCTTTCCTTTCTCCGCCGCCGTCGCCTTTGGCCGCCATCCAGCTGCAGTGCGTCCCGGACCTCCTCCATGTCGTCGTGCGCTACCAAGGCCAATGGTAGACCTACTTCCGCTATTTCCAGGGCACGTCCGACTCACACCTTGATTTTGAGCCCCTCCTCCCCCTCCCGGTCGTCGTCTTACCACCGTCGTCCAACCATCATCGTCAATCCGGCCATCTCCAGCCCCGGATCCCGATCCGAATTCAAAACTAGGAGCATCCAGCCCGGTCGTCGTCGCCGAAGTAACAGCAGGTCCCCGGGCCGCCTTGTCCGTCGCCCCGCCTATGAGGGGTAGTATCACGCCCCAGAACCAGAATACTGGAGAGCGGGGGAATGACTTAGCCAGCTACGTATTACGGGCAGATGAATATCGTATAATACGATCAATGCTGTCTAAAAGACGAGGGGGTGCATACTACATAAAAGTCTCACTATGGTCACTTCACATCTATTGTCTCAATCATTCAAACAAGAAACAGAAATAGAGAACATGTAAGATAAAGCATTAAGGCGTCCCAAATGCTCAGTCAAAATGTTCTCGATATCTGGCTTTACAAAATATAGCCAGATAATATAGCAAAGTATACACAATTGTTATCAGCTGCAGTCTGACTTAATTACAATTATGTAAAAGTAAGTACAAGACGATCCAACTAACATGTCGGAGCCAAACGGCAAAATATAAAGTAAGTAACAAAACGAGCGGGGAAGTAAGGAACCCACTCGAGTCATCCTGCGATCATCCCTCTAGTATTGACCATCTTGGAGGTGGAAGTAAGCTGAGTCCTCGGGAACCGGCTCTAAATATGGCCATGCAAAACCAGAGAGGTTAGACCTCTAATAGCAAGTACCGCAAGAAAGCACGATATGAGAAATTAAACCAGTAAATAAGAGAATATAATAATAGATCTCTGCTTGCTACTGGGATTCACATAACATTACGACACTTCGAACCAACCTCCCAACCAAACAAGGACAGAAGTTGGCCCGTCATGTCTCGACACTCTGATCATCTCAGTTAGTCAACAGAGTAGGTACAGTACACAACCAAATCAATTTAAACGGCCATGCAACTACTACGGCTTGCTATTGTGGGTTCCAAGTTATCTTGGAATTATGCGATAAAGGATTCCTCAGTTCTTACTATGTGCAAGCAAGGCTAGTATACCCAGTCAATCAATTGCGCCAATCATGAATTAAAAGAGTCCCAGTGGGATGCCCGTCATTAATATACAATAAATAACATAAGCAGATATCGCCCCCTGTCTGTGTGGCAGATTTGCAGTATATGTGGGAACCAGCCGGCCTGTCGGGCACTTAATAGTCCTAAAGAGGGCTGCCATGTAAGAACTCGGGAATCCATTCTCTCCATGCAATCATTATTTTATTTAACTTAGTAACCTCTATGTTGAGTGAAATCCCATGCCGTGGATCATGGTCATTCAGAATGAGTACTTTCGTACGGGGTACGATATGCACATCTCTACAACGATACCCGTGCGGTTAGGTTGTAAGTCTTACATAGCGTAATACAACAATCAAAACTACCCACGTAATAATCATGCATTAACCATAAAGTACATATGCTGCTTTTGTAGAAAAATAAATAAATTGAAGTCTGCATATGCCTGTATGCCAATATTCGGGATCGGCCAATCGATTACAATAGTTCATAATTAATATGAATGTGTCTCATTCATTCAATTCAATAAGACGACTAGCCAGTCTCTTAGTTCCAACTAGGAACACATGATCAATTATTAGTCAAGGTCATAATCAATATTAATCAATGTTAATTCGGGACAAGAATCAGTCAAAAGGCATCATGGGCTAGAGTTCATGTGGCCGAGAATCCATATGTGGTCAGGATCTCATGCGGCCAGGAAGTGCCATGCGGCCATGGAAAACAGCAGTCAACAACATGCGACCATGGAAAATAGCATGTGCCAAGACAGCATGCGCCATCAAACAGCATGCGCCAGGAAACAGCATGCGCCATCAAACAGCATGCGCCATCAAACAGTATGCGCCATGACAGCATGCGCCAGCAAACAGCATGGCAACAGCTTTCTGTCAGCAAACAGCATGCGCCATAAAACAGCATGCGCCATGACAGTATGCGCCAGCAAACAGCATGCACCAGCAAACAGCATGGCAACAGCTTTCTGCCAGCAAACAGCATGCGCCAGGAAACAGCATGCACCAGAAAACAGCATGCGCCAGCAAACATCATGGCAACAGTATTTTGCCAGCAAACAACATGCGCCATGAAACAGCATGCGCCAGAAAACAGCATACGCCAGCAAACAGCATGGCAACAGTGTTTTGCCAGCAAACAGCATGTACCAGGAAACAGCATGCGCCAGCAAATAGCATGGCAACAGTGTTTTGCCAGCAAATAGCATGCACTGCTCAACTTCTCCAATCAGCCTCTAATGGCCATGAAAATCCATGAACCAAAAAGACCATAAATCACTCAAAATAAGTCGAAATCAGGACTTCCAATAGTCCAAATTGGGTAGAATCAAATTTTCTACAACATAGAATCATCAAAACTTGAAAAATAACAAAATTACTAGATCAAAACCTAAAAATTCCGAAAATGTATTAAACTTAGATCTACATGAAATGAGCCATGGGAATTGAAAATGTTAAGTACTAAAGTGTCTAAGAATCTTGAGAGAAAGACAATGGAACAACAAAAATGAAAATACATCAAGAAGCAAGTTGGCACTTGCCTAGCCCTCCTAGGTTGGTGGGGGAGTTATGAGGAAGAAGAAGAGTAATAAGAAGAAGTAATGAAGAGAGAGAGAGAGAAAGGGGATGAGGTTTTAAATGAAGGAGTGGTGGTAGGTGGGGAGTTGGGTTCATGTTGAACCATCCAAGGCTGGAAAATAAACCAACTCGGGCCGACCCAAAAGCAAAGCAGAAAGTAAAATACAGAAAGTAAAATTGCAGAAAAATTAATTAACGTGAAATTAAAAGAATTTTAAATACAGAATAATACATGATATATATATATATTAAATAAATATATTAAAATAGTAAATGAATTAAAATACGTATTCTGGGAACGGGAAGTGACATCTCTACCCTCCTTAGAAAAATTCCGTCCTCGGAAATTCTAATCCAAGCAGGATAGAAACATCGAAGCTAAACTAATCTAAGTATAAGCAATTGAGTAAGCAATCATTCTACAATGCCAATGGCAAGTAACATATCTATGTTTAACTATCGATGACACCAAGCAATTCTACACATAAGGTGACGAGAGGAGTTAAGACAATCAAGGTATACAGAAAGAAATATATCTTGTGAGACAAACAGGTGCGAATACCGTGATCGGATGTCATCCTCACGTTCCCACGTTGACCCCTTAAAGAGTGATGACCCCAAGCAATCCGGACAAGGCTAATTATTCGGTTCTTGAGTATCTTCTCTCTTCGGTCCAAAATAGACACAGGCTATTCCTCGTAAGACATGTTGGTACCAACAACCAGCTCAGAATGATCAAGGATATGTCTTGGGTCCGATACATACCTACGTAACTGAGATATATGAAATACATCATGCACCTCTCATAACGAAGGTGGAAGGGATAAACGATAAGCAACATCGCCTATCCGATCAAGGATAACAAACGGGCCCACGTACCGCGGACTTAACTTCCTGCGAACGCTAAATCTAATGACCCACGGGTAGGTGAGATCCGTAAGAACACGTGGTCCCCAACGGAAAACTCTAGCGGCCTACGATGCTGGTCCACCCAATGACGATGCCGATCCTGTGCAACTCGAAGTCGCTTTCTAATTCCCTTAATCACTTCAACGGTCTGGACAATCATTTCTGGGCCTAGCATCTTCCTCTCTCCGATAACATCCCATGCTAGTGGAGACCTACACTTCTTACCATATAGTGCTTCAAATGGCGCCATCTGGATACTGGCTTGATAACTGTTGTTATATGAAAACTCAACTAAGTGCAGGTGGCTCTCCCAAGATCCTCCAAAATCTAGGGTACAAGCGCGCAACATAACTTCTAAAGTCTGAATTGTTCTTTCTGATTGTCCGTCGATCTGGGGACGGTAAGCTGTACTAAATCTTAACTTGGTACCCAGACTATGATGTAAGCTCTTCCAGAAATGTGATGTAAAACGGATATCTCTGGCTGACACAATACTGACAGGGACTCCATGCTGCCTGACTATCTGTTGCATATATAATTCTGTCAACCTTTCCGTAGATTGCCCTACTCTAAAAGGAAGAAAGTGTACGACCTTCGTAAGCCGATCTACTATCACCCAAATGGCATCTTTACCACTTGGTGATCTCAGTAAACCGGTCACAAAGTCTATTGTAATATGTTCCCATTTCTATTCCAGAATTGGAAGCGATTGCAATAACCCAGCTGGCCTCTGCTGCTCTGCCTTTACTTGCTGACATATCAAGCAACGGGAAACGAATCTAGCTATCTCCCTCTTCATTCCGTTCCACCAGAAGTATTGTTTGATATCTTGGTACATCTTGGTCCCTCCAAGATGTATAGAATACTGAGAGCTGTGAGCTTCTGTCATAACCTCATGTCTGATATCTCCACTAGGCACACATAGGCGTGATCCAAACCTAAGGGTACCATCTTCATGAATTTGCATCTCCTTTCTGAGTCCTGACTCATATTCTGCCCTAAGCTTCTGAATCCTTGGGTCCTGTGCCTGAGCTGCCTTGATCCTGTCTACCAAGTCGGATTGAACTTGTAGACTTGTTAGAACTCCTACATCACTAGGAAGTATAACTTCGATGCCCATCTCCTGAAGGTCTTCTAAGATATGCCTCTGTGTTGTCAACATAAATGCGCCGCCTCTCCTGCTAAGAGCGTCTGCTACCATATTAGCCTTGCCTGGATGATACTGAAGCTCTACGTCATAATTCTTGATCAACTCCAACCATCTTCTCTGTCTCATGCTCAGCTTCTTCTGAGTAAAGATGTACTTCAGACTTTTGTGGTCTGTGTACATGTCCACTCGATCACCATATAAGTAATGCCTTCATAGCTTCAAAGCAAACACTACTGCTGCCAACTCCAAGTCATAAGTTGGGTAATTCTTCTCGTGGTCTCGAAGTTTCCTAGATGCGTACGCTATCACCTTCCCGTGTTGTATAAGGACACATCCAAGTCCTTTACCTGACGCATCACAATATACAGTAAAACCTCCGGGTCCAACTGGCAATGTAAGAATAGGCGCTGATATCAACTTATGCTTCAAGTTCTCAAATGATGCCTAATATTCTGCCGACCAGACGAATGGCACATCCTTCCGTGTCAAGCGGGTCATGGGTGCTGAAAGTCTTGCAAAATCTGATACGAACCATCTGTAATATCCCGCCAATCCCAAGAAACTCCGTACATCTGCTACGGTCTTGGGTACTGGCCAACTCTCTACTGCTTCTACCTTCTTGGGATCTACTGCTACTCCAGCTCCTGATACGATGTGACCCAAAAACGAAATATGATCCGACCAAAACTCACACTTGCTGAGCTTGGCATATAACTGGTTCTCTCTCAGAACCTGTAACACCTTCCTGAGGTGGTCCTCATGTTCCTCCTCACTAGCAGAGTAGACAAAAATGTCGTCAAGAAACACAACGACAAACTGATCTAAGTATGGCATAAAGATGCAGTTCATCAAATCCATAAATATTGCTGGAGCATTGGTCAAACCAAACGGCATTACTAAGAAATCATAATGCCCATACTTCGACCTGAATGCTGTCATGGGAATATCCTCCTTCTGAACCCTCATGATGATACCCTGAACGAAGATCTATCTTGGATAAAACTCTAGCTCTGCTCAACTGGTCAAACAAGTCGTCGATCATGGGTAGTGGGTACTTGTTCTTTACTGTTGCCGCATTAAGCTTCCTTTAATCGATGCACAATCTGGATGACCCATCCTTCTTTCCCACAAGTACCACTGGTGCTGCCCATGGTGATATGCTAGCTTGGATGAACTTCTTCTCCTTCAGTTCCTCTATGTGCTGATATACTTTGGCTTGTTCCGAATCTGCCATTCTGTAAACTCGATCTGATATCGGTTTAGTTCCAGGTACCAATTCTATGCTGAACTCAATATCCCTAACCAGTGGTAGACCTGGAAGTTCTTCGGGAAATACGTCCAGAAACTCTTCAACTACCTTCGGGACTTGAACTTCTTCCATTGCCGTCACTACTCTCTGCTCTTGTTGAGTTGTCACTGATCTGACTAAGGTGAACCGCTTCATGCCTGGAATATCAAAAGATACACTCCCTCTACGATAATCTATTGTCGCATGACTGTCTTTCAGCCAGTCCATACCTAAGATAACGTCGAAATTTCCAACAAAAAATTCTATCAACCGAGCGGGTAAGGGATGCCCGCAAACTACAACGCTACATGCTATAATAACTCTACTAACTCCTACGAGCCTATTACCAGTGAGTATATTTAACCTCCCTGGTAATGCCTCGAATTCCATTCCTAGCCGTGTTGCAAATTGTGCAGATATAAATGAGTGTGATGCTCCGGAATCAAACAATGCTACTGCGGGATATAAGGCGACGAGAATGTTACCTGCCACAACATCTCCCGATGTTAATGCCTCCTCCAAGGACAGAGTGAATGCCTGCCCTCGACCTCCTTGTTGGTTTCCATGTTGCGGCCTAGCCTGGTGCTGCTGTTGGCCCCTGCCTTGATGATGCTGGGATGGTCTATGCTGGTGCTGCTGCATCAGCGGTCCCTGCTGCCGAAATATCTGAGCCTGTGTCATGAACGGGCGCTGTGCCAACGGTCTCACTGCTACTGCTGGTCCTCGATACTGTCCTGTCCCTGGTGCTGGCAGAGCAGGAAATTGTTACACTGGTCCTCCCGACCTCGAATTCATGGGACAGGTGGTAACCCGATGATCTGGATTTCCACATATCAAACACTGTCCGTTCAATGTTCGACACACATCTCTAGTGTGTCCCACCTTCCTACAATAAGTACAGCCCGCTGGGGGTTGCTGGTTCTTCCTTTGTTGCTGTTGCTGCTGCCTTGGTGGTGGTGCTGGCCCTCGTATTGCTACGTCATGGATGCGAATGCCAGGGGACGGTACTGTTGTTCGGGGCGCTACTTCCCCTCCTCCTTCAATCTGATTGTGGGATCTCTTCTGACCTCCAATCCTTGCCGTGATCCTCTGAATGGTGATCTCATGCCTTCGGGTTGCCGTCAATACCTCATCGAAAGTATGGTAATTGTTCCCCTCTATCAATTGCAAGAGCTCAAGATGAAACCCTTGCTGGAACCTCATAGCCCTTTGGCTCTCTGTTGCTACCATCTCCGGGGCGAACCTACTCAATCTGCAGAACTCCACTGCATAAACATCTACTGTCTTGCCGGCCTGCTTGAGGTTGATAAACTTCTGTTGTAGCTCAACCTGCACCACAACTCTATAGTACTTCGTCTTGAATCTTGCAGTAAAGTCGTCCCAAGCAACAGGACGTCTGATACCCACTTTCTCTGATTTCTACCAATTACGTACGAGATCCTGAAGTAACAACTTCACTTGATCCACACGTTCTTCTACCGGTACCTTAGCTGCCGTCAAAATGGCCTCAATATCCTTAAGCCACGCATCTGCTGAGATGGCATCTTCCGTGCCTTCAAAACGGCGGGGGTTATACTTTCAAAACCTGGTTGATGCTCCTGAATCTGTCCTTATCCCCCTTTCCAATGCCGTCTGCAACCTTTGGTTGAGTAGTACATTTTGCTCTTGTAACTGAGCGTGCATGCGCTGCTGGGCTAACATCTGGTGTTGCTGAGTAGCCATCATCCCTCTCATGATCTCCAGAAGGGCCGTGTGTCCACTTCCAATAGGGTAGGTGGAACTATGGGTGGTGTAGGAACCTCCGAATACTGCGGTCCGGCTGCTGGTTCCGCTATCACTTTTTCTTGGATAGTCTCTTGAGGTAGTACTGGCCCTTGTAGCTGATCAACCTGGTCATGTTGTCCATGTTGCCCTTGTTGTTGCTGTCTAGTTCTGACAGATGCAGACAAAGTGCCCCTAAGGAAAGGGACAAGAGAACAATCAAACGACCGGACATGAAGGATCAATGAAGCCGAAGGATACGGGAATGTCAAGCTAGGATTGAAAACAACGAATCATGAGATCAAGGGGGAACATGTGTGATTGAGACATCCTATAAATCAAAACACCCCACAAGTCTGAAATCAGACATGCATGGGCCACCACTAAAACCTTCTCACGCCCCAGAACCAGAATACTGGAGAGCGGGGGAATGACTCAGCCAGCTACGTACTACGGGTAGATGAATACCGTATAATACGATCAATGATGTCTAAAAGACGAGGGGGTGCATACTACATAAAAGTCTCACTATGGTCACTTCACATCTATTGTCTCAATCATTCAAACAAGAAACAGAAATAGAGAACATGTAAGATAAAGCATTAAGGCGTCCCAAACACTCAGTCAAAATGTTCTCAATATCTGGCTTTATAAAACATAGCCAGATGATGTAGCAAAGTATACACAATTGTTATCAGCTGCAGTCTGACTTAATTACAATTATGTAAAAGTAAGTACAAGACGATCCGACTAACATGTCGGTGCCAAACGGCAAAATATAAAGTAAGTAACAAAACGAGCGGGGAAGTAAGGAACCCACTCGAGTCCTCCTGCGATCATCCCTTTAGTATTGACCATCTTGGAGGTGGAAGTAAGCTGAGTCCTCGGGAACCGGCTCTAAATCTGGCCATGCAAAACCAGAGAGGTTAGACCTCTAATAGCAAGTACCGCAAGGAAGCACGATATGAGGAATTAAACCAGTAAATAAGATAATATAATAATAGATCTCTGCTTGCTACTGGGATTCACATAACATCACGACACTTCGAACCAACCTCCCAACAAAACAAGGACAGAAGTTGGCCCGTCATGTCTCGACACTCTGATCATCTCAGTTAGTCAACAGAGTAGGTACAGTACACAACCAAATCAATTTAAATGTTCATGCAACTACTACGGCTTGCTATTGTGGGTTCCAAGTTATCTTGAAATTATGCGATAAAGGATTCCTCAGTTCTTACTATGTGCAAGCAAGGCTAGTATACCCAGTCAATCAATTGCACCAATCATGAATTAGACGAGTCCCAGCGGGACGCCCGTCATCAATATACAATATACAATAAATAATATAAGCAGATACCGCCCCCTGTCCGTTGTGGCAGATTTACAGTATCTGTAGGAACCAGCCGGCCTGTCAGGCACTTAATAGTCCCAAAGAGGGTTGCCATGTAAGAACTCAGGAATCCATTCTCTCCATGCAATCATTATTTTATTTAACTTAGTAACCTCTATGTTGAGTGAAATCCTATGCCGTGGATCATGGTCATTCAGAATGAGTACTTTCGTATGGGGTACGATATGCACATCTCTACAACGATACCCGTACGGTTAGGTTGTAGGTCTTACATAGCGTAATGCAACAATCAAAACTAGCCACGGAATAATCATGCCTTGACCATAAAGTACATATACTGCTTTTGTAGAAAAATAAATAAATTGAAGCCTGCATATGCCTGTATGCCAATATTCGGGATCGGCCAATCGATTACAATAGTTCATAATTAATATGAACGTGTCTCATTCATTCAATTCAATAAGACGACTAGCCAGTCTCTTAGTTCCAACTAGGAATGCATGATCAATTATTAGTCAAGGTCATAATCAATATTAATCAATGTTAATTTGGGATAAGAATCAGTCAAAAGGCATCATGGGCTAGAGTTCATGCGGCCGGGAATGCATATGTGGTCAGGATCTCATGCGGCCAGGAAGTGCCATGCGGCCATGGAAAACAGCAGTCAACAACATGCGACCACGAAAAATAGCATGTGCCAAGACAGCATGCGCAGGACAGCATGCGCCAACAAACAGCATGTGCCAGGAAACAACATGCGCCATCAAACAGCATGCACCAGGAAACAGTATGCGCCATCAAACAGCATGCGCCAGGAAACAGCATGCGCCATGACAGCATGCGCCAGCAAACAGCATGGCAACAGCTTTCTGCCAGCAAACAGCATGCGCCAGGAAACAGCATGCGCCATGACAGCATGCGCCAACAAACAGCATGGCAACAGCTTTCTGCCAGCAAACAGCATGTGCCAGGAAACAGCATGCGCCAGAAAATAGCATGCGCCAGCAAACAGCATGGCAACAGTGTTTTGCCAACAAACAGCATACGTCAGAAAACAGCATGCGCCAGAAAACATCATGCG